>QANY01008042.1:651065-765490 GCA_003255025.1 Datisca glomerata
GGGAGAGAGAGAGAGAGAGAGAGAGAGAGGCTGGTTTAAAAAAGAAGGGAAAATGGGAAGAAGCCCTTGTTGTTCTAAAGAAGGGTTAAAAAGAGGAGCATGGACAGCTTTGGAAGACAAAATACTCACAGATTATATTCAAATTCATGGTGAAGGAAAATGGAGAAATCTTCCCAAAAGAGCAGGTTAGTAGTGATATGTGAGAGATCACATATATATAAATAAATATTTTGGATTATTGTGTGATTAAGTCTGATTGATTTACATTAATTAAAGAACAAAAAAAATTCACTAATCAATGTGTATTGAATCAATAATGTTAGGGCTGAAGAGATGTGGAAAGAGTTGCAGGCTAAGATGGTTAAATTACCTAAGACCTGACATCAAGAGAGGAAACATTTCTTCTGATGAAGAAGAACTCATAATCAGACTTCACAAACTCATTGGAAACAGGTCTTCGTTTCTCTCTTTTTCTATCAAATAATAGTTATAAATTTCACAAGCTCGTGAGGTAAATATAGATATATGCGGGCATAATGGTGGCTGTGTCAAACTCCATCATGCTCATTTCTCTTGTTTACTATCTTGACCAATTTCTTGTACATACAATGATGTTTAGCACTATTATGTACAACGTGACAGTGTATGTGACGTAGAATTACACATTCACGTTATATAATTCTAAATCTATATTGTGCTTAATTATCAATTTGTATTTTACATGTGATATATGATGAGTTTTATAATGCATATAATTCATTAATGTTTCCTAAACTTATATGGTGATTAAAATATTGGGTGAATGTCATTTGCAGATGGTCATTAATAGCTGGGCGGCTTCCAGGCCGAACAGACAATGAAATAAAAAACTACTGGAACACCAAAATTGGAAAGAAAATCCAAAGTCCACATCCAAGCTCTACTTCTCTTTGTACATCATCAGGTGATCAATCTCAAAAAAACCTAATTCAACCATCAAAAGAGTCAATGTGCGACCCACAAAAGCCTACTACAAACGCTTCATGCTTGGTACGTACAAAGGCAATAAAATGCTGCGACCAAATTCTCATGACCCCACCCGCTATGCCAACGGACGTCGAATTGACCGATGAAACTGTTGACGGTGAAAGGATGATCGGAACATTGCCGGAGTTTGTCAACGACGAAAATATTGAGTTGGATTTCATGATGGACTTTGAGATTGATGAACAATTCCTTTTTGATGTTCTAAACGTAGATTTCTCACCAAAATCGTCTCCTTATTCCAACGAAGCTAGCTCTTATTTATTACCCCAAGTAAATAAGCATAGTGCGGGTTACTAAAAGTTACACTGTCTCTTGGGTAATACTTGACTTTATCCGAGACTTGATTTCTCTGTTTCGTAAATGTGTATCAGTGCGTATGTATTATCTATCTCTAAAATTAATAAAAAAAGAGGATTTGTTACATATGTACAATATATGTTTCTAACGTTTTTCTCTAATGACGTACGTAATTTTAACAACATTCAAGATATTAATCAATAATTATTGGAAAATTAGTCCAACTTGTTCTCCTAACAGTCTGTCTAATTAATATGGCCGTCGTAGCTATATGTGCAGAAAACCCCAGCATTATTGAATATTTTGGACTTAATTAATTATAACAGAAATCTTATCAAATTATATCTTCCCTACTTTTGGATGTTTGTGACAAAAACATATATTAATTAATTATATACTGATATTGACTAATTAGGTAATAATTGTGATTATTAAAAGCCTATATAAGATCATCTTCTTTTTAATTCCCTTTAATTGTAGGGTAAGGGGAGGTGGAGCATGGTATGAAACAAACAAACAAGCTAGCATGCAAGGCCTACATTCAAAAGATAATTAACCCAATTATTTAACAGAAAGTCTTCATTTTTTTAATTTTTTTGAGGAACTTTTTTTTAAAAAATATTTTTGTTGAGAACTACTAAGAAGTTCACTTTTGTACATTCTCTTTACATGACAAAAGGAGACAGAAAAGAGAGACTTTTAGTAATTATAAAAAACTGTTAGCTAGTTAGATATCTTGTAATAGACTGGAGATGAAAGCGAGAGAAGTATTGGTAAATCTATATTAGTAATTTTAATAGAGAGAGTTATATATATATAATATTATATTATTTAAACAATTTAAAAATAGATTAGCAAACATACATGATTAAAAGGGGAGAGGCATTAGCACATGCACATGGCACACGCAATAGCTTTTTGTGTCCTACCAATATCTTAACTCACTGTCATAAAATAAGGTTAAAACCTTGCCTATGACCTTAAAAGCCTGACTCTTTTAATTTTCTTTCACATAACAAATCAATTTTCCATTTGACAATGTGATTTACCAGCTAATTATGCTTAAGAAGTTTAACAAACTAAGTATTTAATATATTTATACAGTACGGGTACCATCTAGTCTCACATTATGGACATGAATTGTGTGATGATAATGTTGTTTTCTTAACTCTTTGAGTCTTAAGTGTTACTGATATGGGAAGTACGATAACACGACCAAAAATCCAGTCCATTTGTCACCCACTAAGCTTGTTTAATTAATAGGTGTCTAGGACTAAAATCTTTCAAGGTAATTAAGAAATGCACCTATAATAATGTCATGATTAATTAAATATCCAATAATTAAATTTCAGCAAATTTCACGACGTTTTTTTTGTCAAGTAAATTTCACAACAATTGTGATGCTGCTTTTTCCGTTGTTTTATATAGAAGAAACTTTTCCCTGTTCTATGATATGGGAGAATTTTATGAATGGCGGATTTTATATAAAAGTTAAGTGAATGACTGGACGATGAAAAATTGACAAAAAAACTGAACAATTGTGTATAAATTAATAATTCATATAAAATCAACGATAATTTTATATGAAAAATTAAATTTTAGACATTTAAATAAAATTATTTAATTTTCATTTACTTAACTCTTCTTAAAACCCGTCTTTTTCTGTCCTGTGGCACACAATTCAAAACACGTTTGGGTCAAACGAGCGGACAGAATAGGCCTATTTGTCAGCCCAGTGAAGCCCAAAGTTCCAGCATAATTCACGAGCGCCGGTATATCCCTGGAAGAGAAAGCAAGTCCCGGGTCTCTGGAGTCCACCACGTCCTCGACGGAGATAAATGGCCAACACCGATTCTCCAAGTTCTGTTCGAAAAAGTGAGTTTTTTTTTCAAATTCAAGTATCGGTGGTCAAATCTTTAGTTTGTGAGCTGTGATAGGTTTTGATAAATTAAACTGCTTGTATGATCGTCTTTGTGAGCTTTGATAATGGTGGGCTGGGCATTAGTTGTTCTAATTGTCTCACCGGTGATCAATCAGTCCCAACAATTTCTAATTTAATCATTATCAGTTTCGCTTCTTGTAAGAAAATAATCACGATTTAGAGTTTATTATCTGTATATTGAGCTTTATTATGGCGGCTTGTTAAGATTCAATTTCGGCGCAGTTGTTGTTCATTTGAGAGCCACTGGTGATGCTCCCATACTCAAGCAAGCAAAATTTAAGGTTTGTCGTTCATAATAATGTCAGGGATTTGTATATAATTTTTTTTAATCCTTCTATGAAATCTTTATATCTGAATACTCTTCTAACTCTTTAAAACCCTTGGTGGTTGCTTTATTGTTATGTTTTGAAGTATTATGTATCTTTATATATTCCTTTATTATTATGTAGTGTTGGTAAATATCTACTTGGAATGTCTTTTGGTGAAGAATTTGCTGTATATTGTTGTTGATCATATGACATCTAAGATGCTTGTTGCGAGAAGATACATTTTTATACACATTTTTTTTCGGTACACTTTCACGGGCTACATACATATAGAATCTCATTGGTAGTACTATTATATTTGTTTACTTTCTTTGAACTTCTTGTTCTATCTGTCTCACACATATGAAGGGATGTTGTAAATTGCCAGTTTCCATTCAAATTCTTTATGAATGATACCATGAGCCAGCAGTCAAAAGTACTCGTATCAAATGTTATATGCTTGTTCATTTCTGCACATCACAGCTTTAAGGCATAACAGATCAATTGAGTATAACTATGACAATGTTTGGTTAGTGGGTGAGGAACCTCATCTTTTGTTGATGAGTCATTTTTGGCAAAGACTGAAATTATGGAGGCATCAGTGTTCATGGTTAATACTTAATCAATATCCATCTACCATATTATCTTTCAAAATTTATCGTATTTTTTCAAAAAACAAAGTTAAGTTTTATCCTCATTGTCATTATTATCATGTCAATAAGTCTTCTCATGTTGCACTACCTGTAGATTCCTGGAACTGACAAATTTGCTAAAGTGATCGACTTTCTACGTCGGCAACTTCATCGAGAGACATTGGTATTTAATTTCAAAATGTGGTGTTTGTCCTTTCTTATGTTTGTACTTTAGCATTCTGATCTGTTGTTCATTTCTTTGAAGTTTGTGTATGTCAACAGTGCATTCTCGCCAAATCCAGATGAAGCCGTTATTGATCTATATAATGTAAGTTGTTATATCTTCACTACTTGCTTTTGACATCACTGTCTTTTATGTGCTTAAGATATGTATGGGGTTCTCGTCCAAAAATTTCTGTCAATTGTAGACTTTGTCATGTTTATATACGAGTATCCAATTACAATTTCTTTTGATATAGTTTCATCAATTTTTTGCTGTCTTATTTGTGCTGGTGACTTACATATATAGAACCCGACGTGGATACGAGAAAAATACAGTTCTGATCGAAGTAGAAGTTAGTGCCGATATCTTTGACAAGAGTAGTGTATTCAGTATTACACACTTGGAAGTTGGAAGCATCTTTGACTTGGAATTCCTAAGAACTTTTTTTTTTCCTAGATCACTACAATTTTTTATCAGATGGATCTTATATACCTTGTTGGGCATGATATTTGCCACATGGGTTAACTTGGAATAAACTTACACTCTTTGTACTTGATTGAGATTAGATTTTAAATTTTCACTTTCTGAGTATTTCATAACCATGATTTCATCTTGCATTGCAGAACTTTGGATTTGATGGGAAGTTGGTGGTCAATTATGCCTGTTCCATGGCATGGGGCTGATAGTAGTTATTGATATGATAAAACAGAAGTGCTACACAATTACTGTTCATTCATTCATTGTAAAAATTAAAAACTCTGGCTCTTGTGATTGAAAAGAATTTGATCAGAAACTGCCTCCCCCCCCCCCAAAAAAAAAAGAAGAAAAAGAACCTCCTCCTCAGAAGTTAGGATGGATCGTCCGGCTACATGCTTAGCCAAAAGCCAGCTGTTACTCCTATACAAGCAGGGTTATGTATTTGTAAGTAGATTGTAAGGATTTACTGGGTATATGTTAGATATGATGCATTGGAATGTTGATGTAATTTCCAAGTCAAAGACAACCTGCATCTTAGTTTTTCATGTATTTGCTATATTTCTTGGAATTGAGATCGTATCCTGTTTTATTTGAGCTGTTGTCGATCTTGGCAGTCCAAGTGATTTTCAACGGCTCTAATCGGCTAAAAGTAAAATAATTTTTAACTTTTGTTTTATTGAGCTGATCCGTGTTATTAAATTTCTTGACAATGGTCCAGATCACTAGAACAAGATATCTTGTGTTCTATTAAGCAGGAGTGGATCGCGATTCCCGATCCTATTTCTTGAGAGTGAGCTTGGTACAGAATAGACAAAATGGACATAATTATTATTTCACAAAGTGCCTCCTCTAACATGAATTTTGGGAAAAAAGCTGGATATTGTCCTCTTCCTCCACCCATAATTCAATCAACACTCATCGTACATCGGCAATCCGAAGCAGCGAGCCGCAGATCGTCCCCTTGGTTGATCAGTACACTCAATCTCACATTACCATAATTTTTTTGCCATGGCCACCCATTGAATTCGAAATTGCTTGGGATCTTTTATTTGGTTAACTTCTCAAGATTTGTTCTTGAACTTCCATGCTTTGTTATGCCCTTCCTCGTTCTTGGCTTGCTTGCAAGCCCAAGTCTTCTGAAAGCTTTATTTGCTTTCCGATCTCTATTTCCTTTTTCTTCTGGAATTGAGCTACTCGTTCTCGTTCCTTTTCTGTTCTCGTCTCTAGTTCGTATTCTTCGTTTTCTGTCTTTCGTTTCTCTATTGTTCTGGTTTTGTTGTTCATCTCCATCTCGTTTGTCGTATCCCTGTCTTTCTCGCTCTCTAGTTTTCTTCTTCAAGAAATACTAGTTGTCCTCCGTTTGTCGTTTCTCTTTTCTTGCCTCTGGATCTGTTCCTTGTTTTGGTTCTTAGCTCCCTATTTCTTTGCCTGGTTCTTATGTGATTTCTTATGCAGTTTCTGAGTTTGAATTGAGGGGCTACATTTGAATATATTTTTCAGGTTCATTTTAGACCTCTTTTCAACAATCTATTTTCTTGATTCTTGCAGGAGATCATTTAGTACCTTTTGTTATACTTACCTTCTTAAAGGTCTTCCTTTGAATCGAGACAATATCTGGGTTACTGCAATGACTTTCGTAGTAGATTTTCAGAATTGGGTCTGATTCTGGAATTCAATATCGCAAGATTCAAGAGATCTACTATAACCATTAGTTATACAAAGCCTTCTCAAAGCATCATTCGTGGTAGAAATTCAGTTTCGGGGCAGTTTCAGGTTTTCAGTTTCGCAAGTTTCAGTAGATTTTGAGTGGAACTCAGATAGCTTGCGTGAGATTTTGATGGAGTCTTACCATAATTTGAATTCTGAAGCAATAGTCGCTTACCTTGATAAACCACCAAAGGTGTCATGAGCTTTATTTGCTGGATCTGTCTAGGGTTGGGGTTCCCCTTACAGTTCAAGCCTTATAGGATGCGTTACATCTCCATAAATCCCTATGATTTCTTGAAGGAGTCGATGATGATGTGAATGAAAGCCCTCCTTGGGTTCTTGTAATGTTTTGTTTGTTTTTATGTTTTTTTTTTCAATATTTTTCTTATTGATTTTAGTTTATTGGATTAGTAGGGATTATAATACTTCTGTTGACACTACTGTTAGGTTTAACATTGATTAGAGCCTGTATAATTTGTATCTCTTTTCTTACCCCTTGCCTTGTTGTATTTGTTTCACTCCTTCAATAAAATTTCTTTATTTCTGATAAAAAAATGATGGTACGCAACTCGTACTACATAGATTGGGCCCTAAACTCATGTCCTTTGTGGTTTGCGAAGGTCACTCGAATTTTCTTTTCACTGTCTTTAATGAATCGGAAATTTACAGATCTAGTTTTGATAGTTAGATTTTCTAGAGTTTTAAGGAAATAACAAGTTGCTATCATTATAAAAAAATT
Source organism: Datisca glomerata (assembly GCA_003255025.1). Lineage (NCBI taxonomy): Eukaryota > Viridiplantae > Streptophyta > Magnoliopsida > Cucurbitales > Datiscaceae > Datisca > Datisca glomerata. Next base: position 658,414 of record QANY01008042.1, read on the forward strand.
TTGATCAAAATATTCTTAATCTATTTTAAGGGCGATCCAAATTATAAGTAATTTAAAATTAGTCAATAAGGATAAAAATATGTAGTCAATAGATTTAAAATATGTTTATAATTAATTCGAACAATGATCTAAATAAAAATAAGAATACATAGTCAATTAATCAAAGTTTCCTCTTTTATTTTTAAATTTTTTGAGTTAGGTATGATATCAGTGATTGTCTATATATCCTTAAAAATATGAGAAATTAATGCTAGAAAACCAAAAAAAACCAAAACTTTAATTTTCCTATAGAAAACCGCTTGCTATACCCATTTTTGGGCATGTACAAAAGACCTTTAAGGGCACGTTAATGCGATTAAGACCCTTCACACTCTTGAACAAGGGTCTGATGTGTCACAAAGATTATCAACCTCAAGGCCTAGGCCTCGAGGAAGCTTATCAATCCCGAGGCCTGGCCTAGGCCTCGGGGAAGCTCATCAACCCCAGGGCCTCAGCCTTAGGGAAACTTACCCACCTCGAGGCCTAGTCCTCGGGGAAGCCTACCCAGCCCGAGACCTAGGCCTCGGGGAAGCTTACCCACGACGAGGCTTAGGTTTTAGGGAAGCTTATCAACCCCAGGCCTAGGACTCGGGGAAGTTTACCCACATCGAAGCTTAGGCCTTAGGGAAGCTCATCAATCCTGGGCCTAGGCCTCGGGGAAGACAACCCACCCCGGGTCCTAGCGCTTCAGGGGAGTTTACCCTCCCAGGGGTAAAGCGGCATGAGTCCCTCGAGGGTCGCAGATAATGCTCATGTGAATCAACTTATGTTTTGACTAAATCCCAACAAAAAGAAGTTATCGCTTGAAGAATGACTTAAGAGCAGGAAATCTCCTATCTCAGTTCAAGTAGGGCATGTAGAAGCTCACATGGTGTCATTGTATACATTTAATACACCTAAACCAATCAGAGATAGGAGTATGAGAAAAAGCATGAAACTCACCACCCAAGGAATCAATCAACTTGCGCCCATCAGGGTATTATCATAAGTGTCAGACCAATACAGGCCGATGAAGTACATTGTAGGATATGAGGAAGGCTGTCCTGACACCCGAGGTCATCAATTGTTACCTCGTACCCCACCAAGCCAATCATAGAAGCCTGAAGCCGGGGGTTGGTCCAAGGAGGCACCCTATTGGAGGAGAGACTTGCTAATGTACAGAGACTAGCACAGCCTTAAGGCCAGCTTACCACTATAAATACCTTAGTAAATACACTTTAAGAGGTACGCAACAACTTGTAACTTCTTCTGTACTCTACTCTCATTCATCCCTTTACTGAGTTAAACTTTGAAGGGGTAAAATTGAGACCACCCCCTTTTTTCCTCGATCTTCTAGTTTACCTTTCCCCATTGCAAGTGTGGAGAGAGAAGTAAAGTAGACACATTGTTGGTCTAATTTCACAACTGAGATTTAGCCGTCAATAATTGGCGCCGTCTGTGAGAAATGATTCGGAGATCCAATAGGACAATGAGACCTAGCTGAGAACCCGCCTCTTCTGCACATTCAAGGGGGGCCCGGTTCCTAAGGAAGTTCCACCCCTTGTGCCCCAACCATCGAAGGGTCAATGTCCAAAGTAACCATCGAATTGTAGAGTCAAGTCCAAGCTCTCACGCTAGCCCTTAACCATCAGCGTCAGGCCCTTCACGTTGGGAACCATGATCCAGAAGAGGACATAGAAAAGGAGGTGGAACAACTAGCCCGGACCGCTGGGACAAGCACCAGACGACTGCGGGCTGCACATCCTAACAACCCAAGGATCTACGCATGGTGTTGAATGAAAAAAGAAGGGCGTAGACCAAGGTCGAAGATACGATAGAAAGTGATCTGGGGCTAGGCGCGGAGATCAAACAACTCTGAAAGCAAATAGACGATATGAGGCACGTCTGAACTATAAAGGTTCCCTACTAGGCTGACGCCCTGCTTTAGCATATAGAACATGTTGGGGGTTATGCCCTCAACGCATGTGTATTGACATTTTAATATGAAATTTAATGGAATTACATTTTTCTTATAATTGTTCTTTTAAATTATTTTTGAATAATTTATCTAAATATCTAAAAATTTCATATTCATTAATGAGACTATGATCTTGTATTAGTACGAGATGATCAATATCATAGATAAAGAATAAAAATGTCAGCAACATATTAAATTATAGAATCTTTAATAAATGGTTGCTAGTACAGTTCACTAAGCATTATGAATACATGTGATCCAGATCCGAATCATTGATGTGGATAGATATTTTAGTGAACGTACTTTATATAATAAGATTATATATGACATCACCGGTGTGAATTAATATCTTTATTAACATACCGTTTATCATAAAGATTTAATACACATCAATCTGATGGTCATATGTAGATCAGTCTGAATCCTGGAGTAGTCATGAACTCATATACATTAGGGGTGTAAGGAAAACTGACCAAACTGTAAAAGTCGATCGAACCAGACCAAACTACATCGGTTCAGGAGGTTTTGTCACTTTCGACGGTTCGGTTCGGTTCCAGAAGTAGAAAAATAGGATGGTTCGATTTGGTGTTCGATTTTTGTGGATCGCATCGAACCGAACCGAACCGCACTTCTATATAAACCCATTTGCCCTAATTCCTCCCTTCACCTCACACAGCCTCACGCTCTTTATCAGTTAGCCTCGTCTCTCTCTTTATCTCCGTTTCATTTTCTCAATGTCTCTCACTTTCTTTGTCTATCTCTGTGTGTCTCTAGGACCAAAATTGTATCTTTTTTTTCATGTATTCTCTGTTGTTTCTGTAAATATATTGTATTCTCAGTTGAAATGCAAATCTGTCAAAAACTTAGTTGAGATTGATGTCAGTTTTGTATGTGTTGCTAATTTGGTTTAGATTAGTTAGAAATTAGGTTAAGATTTGGTTGAAATTTGATGAATTTTTCAGCTTTGCTTTTCATCTTACGGTTTGGTTTGGTTTTATTATTTTTGAGCGGTTTGGTTTTGTTCGGTTTTTGAACATTGAGCTGCTTGGCTCGGTTGCTAATTGTGTAAAATGGTATGTTCAGTTTGGTTCGGTGAAACCTCTTAAACCGAGCCGAACCGAACCGCTTACACCTCTAATATATATGTCCACTGGATCTTTTGATTCACTCGTTAAAGTTTGTTTGTCAAACAAGCTAGTAACTTTTATTTTGGAGATTCAGTGATATGGATGACCGAGAACATGATCTTACAAGATTTGAAATCCAAGCTTTCCTAAAGGATCGTATATTGGTTTCCTTAAATGTTAAATATGAAACTGAATGGTTATTGAGCTTAAATTTATAATACGATTATAAATTAGTCATTCACTAGTAAATTAATAGTCCTCAATGATCAAGAGATAATTAGAAGGGTAAAACGGTAATTTTGATCAACTCTAATTTACAAACCAATAATTGGAGGACAGAACTACGTGAAATGATTATATCAATGGACTATACGAGAATACTCTATAAATACATTCTATAATCTCTAAGAGTGTAATTACATATTTATAGTGGAGTAATAACGGAATTAATAAATAAGATTATTTAATTAATAATATGGTTTATTGAAGCTTAATATTATATGTCCATTGTCCCCAAGTCATCGCTGTACTATACAGTTTAGAGTGTGAATATTTCAAGACATGACAAAAAGACTGATTTGCAAAAGGAATTTTTATTTTAGGGTAAGTACGTTATTATGATATAATTATGTGTGATTAATTAATTAAATTATTTATATATAAATTTCAGAAATTACACACACACACATATGTATCAATAATAATATCGATTAGTTTTCTAATTATAGATAACTGAGATAAAATATCTAATTTGTGAAAATAGATAATTATAAATTATTATTAGATAATAATCTGAATAAACCAAATCTATTATTTGTGAACTAACAGATATGTTAATTGATATAGATAATCAGATATGTTAATTTTGAATTAATAGAATATATAGTTATTTAATTAAAATAAATATTTAATTCACAGTAATTATCACGTGTCAATCACTGATTGAGAATCAGAGATTGACATGAACTACTATAGTGCCACGTTACATTAAGTAGTGGACGTGTAATACTGTAGTGCCGTGGCACACAGTGCCGTGAGACACTATGATGAATCATGAAACTGCATTGCTGTGTGGCACTGCAGTTGTGCACAAATTGCAGTGGGTTCTATTATAATGGTAATTTTGAAATCAAATATAATGTTTAGTTTAACCCTAAAAATTTGATATGTCATTATCTAAAAAATATATGGATATTATTCTATTGGTCTTAGTATTGATTATTATTCTATTGGTCTCAGTATTGATTATTATTCTATTGGTCTCAGTATTGATAGAGAGTGAAGAACACAATTGTTATCATGGTGAATTTTCTCTGTGATTAAAAAGTTAATAAAAAAAAGCTCTCTGAGAATAATCATCATATTCTCTCAGAGGATTGTTTCACAAAAATTAATCATTCTCAGTAAATCTCTAGGTCACGTGAGTTGAGTACATCTAAAAACACAAAATTATCTTGTAATATTCTACGTGCCCACACACGTCCTAGAACGTTCATGATTGATTTAGAAGATCTTGGTGTAAATCTCAGAGTCTATCAATCATTGGAATGGTTTTGTGGGATGGAGGATCGATCGGTTTGGCAATGACGCTCGATATAGACTACAAGAGGTATATGATTCGTAATCTTGTATGTTGTAAATTTAATGTATAAATATATAATGGATCATGACTGATTGAAAAAGAGTTTTCAATAAAAATTTTTTATTTGATTATCATGGTGTCGCGCTTGTTTTTATTTTTATAGAAAAAGATTTGTTTTTATTATTTTTTTAAACGCCACTACTGCGCGTGCCATGCGTTTCCAACAATTGGTATCATAACAATTTTTATATATTTATATGAGAAATATTGTGTGGATTTTCTTGCATTATTCATATAATATGAGATATGGATGAATGAATGAATGATTATGTTTTTTTAATGTATGAAAAATAATGGATCATTAATCGTATGAGGATTATTGAGTTAGGCTTTGTTCTTTAATTTTTTCTTAGATCTTGTGTAAGCCGTTTTGGGGCGTATGAATCTTTGTAAATTTATTTTGAATATTTTTATAATTATTCCGATCGCGAGAAGACGAAGAATGCACGAGACAAACGATGAAGGAAAAATAAAAGAAATAAGAATTCTTTTAAAATTCTAGCGCCAACACCAGAAATTGGATTTCCGGCGCTGGCGCCATCGATTTTTAATAACCGGCAATATCGTCGCAATTTATGGTTATACTTACTTAATTCAAAGAAAGTCTGAAATTTTTGAAAAATTTAAAAACTTCAAAACTGAAGCTGAAAAATAATTAGGTAAATCATTGAAAACCCTTTGATTCGATCGAGGTGGTGAATAATTGGATTCAGAGTTGAAGTATTATTTGCTAGAGTTTAGAATCATATCCCAACTCACAGGACCTGGAACACCACAGCAAAATTGTGTTGCAGAAAGGAGAAACTGAACCTTATTGGATATTGTTAAGTCGATGTTAAGCTACTCATCACTGTCACTTACATTTTGGGGAAATTTACTACACACGGCTACTTACATTTTGAATGTAGTCTCCTCTAAGTCTGTAAGCAAAACGCCTTTAGAGTTATGGAATGACTCCGAACCTAGTTTCAAAATTTTCATATATGGGGCTGTCTAGATCACGTTCTTGGACCAAAGACCAGAAATTAGACTCAAGGTTTAAGGTATGCATATTCGTAGGCTATGCTCCAGAGACTAGAGGTGTGTATTTTTATAGTCACAAGGATCAAAAGGTTTTTGTATCGAAAAATGCCACTTTCCTTGAACATGAATATATGAAAAACTACAAACCTCGTAGCAAAATAGTTTTAGAGGAATTAGCGACTGATGAGTTCAGACCACCTTCAATTAGCGACAATCAGTACGCTACGAATTAGTGGCACATGTCCTAATGTCAGACACTAATAATGACGATCCTTTATCTTATGAAGAAACAATGGATGATCCTGAAAAGGAGAAAATGCAAGATGCCATGAACCAGGAAATGAAATCTATGTATTCCAATGCTGTTTGGGAACTTGTAGATCCACTTGAAAATGTTAGATCCATTGAATGTAAATAGATATTCAAGAAGAAAAGAGGTGCAATGGAAAAGTAGAGTCTTTCAAGATATGGTTAGTAGCCAAGGACTATACACAAAGGAGAGAGTCGATTATGAAAAGACATTCTTCCCTGTGGCCATGCTAAAATCAATTTGTATCCTTTTTTCTATAACCGCTAGTTTTGACTATAAGATGTGGAAAATTTATGTCAATATAGCTTTTCTGAATGACAGTCTTGAAGAAAGCATCTATATGATGCAACCAGAAGGGTTCGTACAAAATGGGGTAAGATCAGAAAGTATGCAAGTTGCTTGAATTAAAGCAAGCATCTAGATCTTAGAATCTTACCTTTAATGAGATTATGAAATCATATGGCTTTGAGTAAAATGTTGACGAAGCTTATGTTTATAAATACATCAAAGACAAGATATCGGTTTTCTTAATTCTTTATGCTGACAATATTCTACTCATGGGGAATGATGTAAAAACTTTATCAAATGTAAAGAAGTGGTTGACTGAAAAATTATAAATGAAAGATTTGGGAGAGGCGAGCTGTGTTCTAGGCATCCAAATTCTAAGGGATAGAAAGAACAAGCTCTTCGCACTTTCTCAGAAATCTTATATTGATAAGGTGCTGGTGAGATTCTCTATGGAGAATTCCAAGAAATGTCAACTACCGACCAAACATGGAATTATCCTTTCTAAGGAGCAATGTCCTAAGACATCGTAAGAGAGAGATAGAGGATATGAGAAAGGTTCCTTATGCTTCAACTGTTGGTAGTCTCATGTATGCCATGTTGTGTACAAGACCAGACATATGTTATGCACTAGGAATTATCAGTCGTTATGAATCGAATCCAGGTTTGGAATATTGGATTGCAATAAAACACATTCTCAAGTATCTTAAAAGAACGAGAAACTATATGCTCGTTTATTCAGGTGGAGACTTGAACCTTACTAGATATACTGATTTTGATTTTCAATCGGATAGAGATACTTAGACGTCTGGATCAGTATTCACCCTAGGTGGAGGAGCTGTAGTCTGGAGAAGTATCAAACAATTTGCAAATTCCACTATGGAAGCCGAATATATAATGGCTTGTGAAGTTGCGAAAGAAGCAGTATGACTTAGAAAGTTCTATACTGATCTGAAAGTAGTTCCAGATACGGATAAGCCACTGATCCTATACTGTGACAACAATAGGACGGTAGCTAATTCCAAAGAACGAAGGGGTGACAATATGGGTAAGCACATAGAGAGGAAATATCATCTTATAAGAGAGATCGTGCATCGAGGGGATGTGACTGTTATGAAGATATCGTCAGATCAGAACCTGGCCGATCCTTTTACCAAGACACTTTCTGCGAAGTCATTTGAGGGTCATGTGTGTAACATGGGGTTGAGAGAGATGCCATATTTGTTTTAGGGCAAGTGAGAGATTGTTGGGGGTTATTCACTCAAAGCATGTGTATTGACATTTTAATATGAAATTTAATGAAATTACATTTTTCTTATAATTCTTCTTTTAAATTATTGTTGAATAATTTATATAAATATATGAGAATTTCATATTCATTAATGAGTCTATGATCTTATTTTAGTACGAGAGGATCAATATCATATATAATGAATAAAAATGTCAGTACATATTAAATTATTGAATTTTCAATGAATGGTTGCTAGTACAATTCATTAAACATTATGAATGCATGTAATCTAGATTCAGATCATTGATGTGGGTAGACATCTTAGTGAATGTATTTTATATAATAAGATTATATATGACATGACCGATGTGAATTAATGTCTTTACTAACATACTGTTTATCATACAGATTAATACACATCAATCTGATGATCATACGAATCCTGAATAGTCATGAACTCCTATACATGTCTATTGGATCTTTTGATTCACTCGTTAAGGTTTGTTTGTAAAACAAGCTAGTGACTTTTGTTTTGAAGATTCAGTGATATGGATGACTGAGAACATAATATTACAAGATTTGGAATCTAAACTTTCCTAATAGATCTTATATTGATTTCCTTAAGAGTTGATTCTAAAACTAAATGGTTTTTGAGCTCAAAATTATAATACGATTATAAATTAGCCATTCACTAGTGAATTAATGGTACTTAAGGATCAAGAAATAGTTAGAAGGGTAATATGATAATTTTGACCAGATCTAATTTACGAATCAATAATTGAAGAACAGAACTACGTGAAATGATTATATCAATGGACTATATGAAAATATCTATAATCTCTAAGAGTGCAATTCTATATTTATAGTGCAGTAATAATAAAATTAATAAGCAAGATTATTTATTTAAAGAGTTTAATCAATAATCTGGTTTATTGGAGCTTAAGATTATAGGTCCATGGTCCCTAAATTACTTCTGTACTATGCAGTCTAGGGTGTGAATATTTCAGGATATGAGAAAATGACTGACTTGTAAAAAGATTTTTTATTCTAGGGCAAGTACATAATTATGAAATAATTATGTGTGATTAATTAATTAAAAAATAATTAATTGAATTATTTATATATAAATTTCGTAAATTACGTATATATATAAATAATTATATCGATTGATTTTCTAATTATCGATAGGTGAGACATAATATCTAATTTGTGAAATGAGATAATTATAAATTATTATTAGATGATAATTTGAATCAACTAAATCTGTTATTTGTGAGCTAACAGATAATTTAATTAATAGGAATAATCAGATATGTTAATTTTGAAGTAACTGATATCTAGATATTTATCTGATTAAAATAAATAGTTAATTCACAGTAATTACCACGTGTCAATCGCTGAATGAGAATGTGAGATTGACATGAACTATTATAGTACCACGTGACACTACAATAGTAGGGGTGCAATATTGTAGTGCCACACGACACTATAGTAGTGCCATGACATACAGTGTCATGAGGCATTGTGATGGATCATGGCAACTGCAGTGCCGTGTGTTACCGAAGTTGTGCACAAATTACAGTGAGTCCCACTACAATGGTAATTTTGAAATCAAATATTATTTTTAGTTCATCCCTAAAAATATGATATGCCGTTTTCTATAAAATATATAGATTTTATTCTATTGGCCTCAGTGTTGATAAAGAGTGAAAAACAGAATTGCTGTCAGGGTGAATTTTCTCTGTGATTAAAAAGTTAATAAAAAAGTTCTCTGAAAATAATCATCATATTTTCTTAGAGGATTGTCTCACAAAAATTAATAATTCTCAGTAAATCTCTAGATCTTATGTGTTAAGTACATCTAAAGACATAAAAATGTCTTGTAATATTCTACGTGCCCACACACGTCCTAGTACGTTGATAATTGATTTGGAAGATCTTAGTGTGAATCTCAGAGTCTATTGATCATTGGAACAGTTCGTGGGACGGAGGATCGATCATTTTTGCAAGGATGCTTGATATAGGCTAAAAGAGGTATATGATTCATAATCTTGTATGTTGTAGATTTAATGTATAAATATATAATAGATCCTGATTGATTGAAAAAAAGTTTTCAATAAAAAATTTTTATTTGGTTATTGTGGCGTCGCACTTGTTTTTCTTTTTATCGATTTTTTTTATTAATTTTTTTAAACGCCTCCGCTACACGTGTGCTGCTTTTTCCACAGAACCTCCATTCATAGAAGAGATCATGCGAGTTGAGATGGCCCCACGGTTTAGAATGTCATCCATCACACCATACGACGACACTAGGGACCCTACTGAACACTTGGAGACTTTCAAGACTTGGATGGAGCTTCGGGGTACCCTAATGGCTATCATCTGTAAAGCGTTCCCGCTTACACTTTCATCCTCAGCTCGTGCTTGGTATCGATAGCTAAAACCAGGCTCTATCTCTTCATTTGGTGATCTCAACAAGATGTTCATCCACCAATTCTAGGAGGAATAGACCAAAGGAAGCCTGCTACCCATCTCCGCATTGTCAGGCAGCAGAGGGACGAGAACCTGCGTGACTATGTCATCAGGTTTAATGTGGAGGCCCTGAAAGTGGAGGGGTACATCAATGACATGGCCGTTACAACAATGATGGCCGGGCTAAGTGATAAGAGATTATTATGGTCCCTGGCGAAGAAGACGCCCACAAGTTTCGCTGAGCTCCTTATCTGCACCTAAAAGTAAATGAGTGCGGCTAAGCTCCTAAGCTCACAAGATAGGGACCGAACCAAGGACAAACCAATGGAAGAAAAGAAAGAACCCGACCAACGCGGAGGGATGAAGAGGCAAGGCCACTTGAGCCAAGCAAGCAAAAGGCTTTACGTGTCGACCAATTTGTTAACCAAACTCAACTAACAGCACCCCAAGAGCAGATACTCATGTAAATCAGAGATAAATGATTGTTGAGGTGGCTGGAGAAATTGAAAGGAAATCCGGAGCACCAAAATTAGGATATATATTGCTTGTTCCACAAAGATCAGGGGCATTACACAGCTGAATGCCATGACCTCAAATAGGAACTTGAGGACCTAGTCCAAAGAGGGTACCTCAAGGAGTATGTTGCCACTAGACGATGAGATCACAACCCACTACCACCACGAAGGGTTGACAAGGAAATTGGACCCATAGAAACAACCATTAGGGAAGTGAGAATCATATGGGGAGGACTTACTGAGGTAGCTCGAACCAAATCCGGAGGAGCCTAGCTCAACAAGTAAGAAGGGAACATGACACCTATTTTAATGCAACCCCCATAACCTCTCACTATCTCGATGGAGCACTACAAGCCACCAACACCTCTTACTTCATACCTGCCCAAGAAGAGGTGGCCTTCGCCGATCGAGACCTAGTAGGTGTCCACCACCCCCATAACGATGCCGTGGTAATCACCCTTACCATTGCAAACATTTGAGTCCACCGTTTTCTTATCGATGGAGGAAGATCTGCTGACATACTAGGGATGAAGCCTGATTCAGATGAGAATTGATCCTAATGACTGCATTCCCAAGGCCACTAGCCTAGTAGGCTTTGGAGGAGAAATCATATTCCCCCATGGGAGCATAGAACTTTCGGTCACCATGGGAGAGTACCAACAGTAGGTCATACTAATGATAAAATTCCTGATGGTCTATGTCACCCAAGCTTACAACAAGGTCATAGGGTGACCGATTATACACATGTCTAGGGCAATCCCCTCATTCTACCACCAAGTTATGAAGTTCCCCACTCCACATTGTGTGGGAACTGTCAGATGGGGGAATAAGTCCTCCAACGAATGTTACACCACATCACTGTGTCGAAGACAAGCACCTATTTTAATGCTCCAAGGTCTTGGGGACATGATGGAAGAGGGTGTCGCCGCACAAGACACCCTATCGCAAGTGACACCGAATGACCATTAAGAAGGCATAGCCCGCGTGAAACCAGGAGAGGATGATAGTGAAGTTGTGCTGGTTACAAGTGACCTAATTAAAGAGATTAAAATTGAGAGTAACTTCACCAAGCAATCAGAAGCCGAGCTGATTACACTCCTCCAGTATAATATGGATGTCTTCATCTGGACATATGACAACAAGTCGGGGATAGACCTAAAGGTCATAGTACACAAGATGCGAATGAACCCCGAGGCTAAGTCAGTCAGGAAAAAGAGACGACAGTTTGACAAGACGAGGATCGAGGTCATGAACGAAGATGTGGGCAAGCTCTTGGAGGCTCAACTCATCAAGGAGGTCCACTGCCTCCATAGAAAATTTAATGATGGTGAAAAAATCTAACGGGAAGTGGAGAATGTGTGTTGATTTCATTGACCTAAAAAAGGCTTGCCCCAATGATAGCTTCCCACTTTCAAGGATAGATCAGCTGGTCGACGCCACATTAGGGTATGAGGTCTTATGTTTCATGGATGAATACTCTAGCTACAACTAGATAAAAGTGTACCCATCGAATGAACAAAAGATTGCATTCACCATCGATAGTGAAGTTGTGCTGGTTACAAACGACCTAACTAAAGTGACTAAGATTGGGAGTAACTTCACCAAGCAATCGGAAGCCGAGTTGATTACACTCCTCCAGTATAATATGGATGTCTTCATCTGGACACATGATGACAAGCCAGGGATAGACCCAAAGGTCATAGTACACAAGATGCAAATGAACCCCGAGGCTAAGCCAGTCAGGCAAAAGAGACGACAGTTTGACAAGACGAGGATCGAGGTCATGAACGAAGAAGTGGGCAAGCTCTTGGAGGCTCAAATCATCAAGGAGGTCCACTACCTCCATAGAAAATTTAATGATGGTGAAAAAATCTAACGGGAAGTGGAGAATGTGTGTTGATTTCATTGACCTAAAAAGGCTTGCCCCAATGATAACTTCCCATTTTCAAGGATAGATCAGCTGGTGGATGCCACATCAGGGTATGAGGTGTTATGTTTCATGGATGCATACTTTGGCTACAATTAGATAAATGTGTACCCATCGAATGAAGAAAAGATTGCATTCACCACCGAAAGATGTTTATACTATTATAAAGCCATGCCTTTTGGATTAAAGAATGTTAGGGCCACGTATCAATGCCTTGTCAACAAGATGTTTGCAAGGCATATATGGAGGAATATGGATGTATATGTGGATGACATGCTTGTTAAGAGCACCATTATTACATCCTTCTTGACGGACCTAGCTGAAAATTTTCAACTCTAAGGGAATACAACATGAAGCTTAATCCAGCAAAATGTGTTTTCGAAGTAGGGGCAGGGAAACTTCTTACGTTCATGGTAAGCCAAAGGGGGATTGAAGCAAGCTCATGTGATATCCAAGCCCATGCAGAGATGCAACCACCCCAAAATGTGAAGAAAGTATAGCGGTTGAATGAGAGAGTAACTATTCTGAATCAGTTTGTGTCCTAAGCCATAGACAAATTCCTACCCTTTTTCGAGCACTAAAAAAGGAAAGGATTTCAATGGAAAGATGAATGCAACAAGGCCTTTAAGTGGCTAAAGGAGTATTTAGGAAAACCACCCTTATTGAGCAAGCCAGTCTTATGGGAGGTTCTCTTCATATACCCTGCTACCACTCCAATGGCAGTTAGCTCTGCCCTGATCAAGGAAGAGGGGAAAATATAATGTCCTGCGTATTAGACCTGCAAAGCTCTCACCGATGTCGAGTCGTGGTACCCATACTTGGAGACGTTAACCTACGCGCTTGTTACCTTTGTCCACAGATTGAGACTTTATTTCACGCACACCCAATCACCATCCAGACTGAATATCCGTTGAGGTAGGTGTTGATGAGACCTGAGGTATCTGGGAGGATATCTAAGTGGGCTATTGAGTTATCGAAGTTTGAGATAAAGTTTGAACCAAGGACTGTCATCAAGGGTCAGGCTGTCATAGAGTTCTTGGTGGAATTATCCCCGACCTCAGTCTAGGATGAAGAAGAACGATGGGAACTCTACATTGACAGATCTAGCAACGTAGATGGCAGTGGAGCGGGTCTCATGCTCATCACTCATGACTGGATCAAGCTCGAATATGCCCTTAAGCTTAGATTCTCGGCCATAAATAATAAAGTGTTGTGAGCAAGTCTAAGGTTGGTTGTGGTCTTGGGGGTGAGAAATCTTATAATATACAGTGACTCACAGCTTGTGGTGGGACAAGTGAAAGGGGACTTCCAAGCCAAAGAGGAGCGCATGGAACAATACCTCTCTCAGGTTAAGGCCCTCCTCTCAAGACTTGGCAACCATCAAGTCGATCACCTCGAGGTCTTAGAACAGTAATGCAGACTCCTTGGAAAGACTAGCCTCAGCATTCAGACATGAGTTAGACAGGACTCTCCAGGTGGAGCACATTGCCCACCCAAGCATCAGGTGATTGAATCTATGGAATTGGACCTTGCCCAGGTTGAATGGATGGATCCCATTATTCACTATCTTAGCCAAGAAGAACTCTCAGAAGACAAGACTGAAGTAAGACGAGTCCGGTATGCCTCAGCTTGATACATGCTAGTAGATGGAACCCTATAGCCAAAAGGGTTTTTCACTACCGTACTCGTGATGTGTGAGAAAGACGGAGGCCGACTATGTCATGGGGGAGTTGTATGAAGGTACATGTCGAAACCATTTAGGGGGCAAGCTCTGGTACACAAACTGATAACGTAGGGCTATTACTGGCCCACCATGAAGAAATATGCTAAGGAATTCGTGAGAAGATGTGATCATTGTCAGAAATTCACCCTTACCCTCAGCAACCACCACATGAGCTCACGTCGATGATTGGTCCATGTCCTTTTGTATAGTCGGGGATCGAACTTATAGGCCCCCCTCCCAATGGGCAAAGGGCAAGTAAAACGCTATTGTAGTTGTGGACTATTTCACCAAATGGGCTGAGGCTGAGCCGTTAGCGACGATCACTGAACAAAAGACGATCGCTTTTGTTTGAAAAAAAATATTTTGTATAGATATGACATTCCCCATACTATCATGACGGATAATGGTAAACAATTTGATAATACAAGGTGTTAGAAATTTTTTGACGGCTTTGGTATCAAGCACATGAAGTCCTCCACAGCCCATCCTTAGGCTAATGGACAAGTGGAGGTAGTTAATAAAATTATCAAGCATACCCTGAAGGTGAGGCTCCATGACTTGAAAGGAGCATGGCCAGAAGAACTTCTCGGGGTTCTGTGGACCGAACCACTACTCGGGGGTCAACAAGAGAGACCCATTTTTCTCTTGCATTTGGGATGGAAGTAATGGTTCCCGTAGAAATTTGGCTATCCACGTAAAGGCAGCTCTCATATAATGAGAAGACGAATGAAGAAGCCTCTAGGGTCCAAATCGACCTCATTAAAGAATATCGAGAACAAGCTCGGCTAAGAACATTAACATATAAGCAGAGGGTGGCCCGCCACTACAATTCACGAGTGAGAGAAAGGTTGTTCAAAGTAAATGACATGGTCCTGCGAAAAGCAAAGTTTGAGCCTGATCGGGTCAAGGGGACCATTGGCCCCAATTAGGAAAGGCCTTCCAAGATTGTTCGAGCACTTAGGCCTGGAATCTATGAGTTGGAAGATCATTGGGGGAATATGCATAAGCACCCATGGAACACCGAGCACTTGAAAGTGTATTACCCTTGAGTAAATGTATGATTGTACGGTTCAAATATGAATGAAAAAGCCTTAGATATGGCCCATTTTTTAGTATCTATGACAATTCATGAGCACTTAGGCCATACCCCACGGTCAATGCCACGAATACTCTTGGGCTCTTCAAAGTAGAAGTGAAACCAAGGGCCAATAAACAATACTTCATGGTCACAAAGACCTTTGGGCTCTTCAAAGTAGAATCAAATCCAAGGGTCCGTAAGCCGTACCTCACGGTTACCAAGACCCTTGGGCTCCTCAAAGAAGAAGCGAACCCAAGGGTCGCTAGGCAGTTGCCCACTGTCATGGCTACCAATACCCTTGGGTTCTTTAAAGTTGAAGTGAACCTAAGGGCTAATAAGTTGTACCTTATAGTTGAGGCCGCCATTACTATTGGGCTCTTTAAGGACGAAGTGAGCCCAAGGGTCATCAGGACGAATCTTGCAACTCAATGCCACACTTCAGCCTGAGATGACAATCATAACGGTCCACGCTAGGGGGCAAGGAGGGTCATTACTAAGATCCCAACAAATAAAGTGCAAGAACAAATCATAAGAATAAAAAGATGAGATTTCAAGCAAAATTACAAATGACATTCATAAAGCCATCAAAGATTATATATTCCCATTACATACTTCCAAACAAAAAACAAAACAAGTGTTTACTAAGAATTAGGTCAAAGGAGGACGCGGAGGAGAAACAGTAGACACTCTCGGGAGAAAGTTGAGGTCTAAAGAAGGGTAATGCTCCAAAACCAACTCCCCAACACTGGCTACACTAGCACCAAACTCTTCAAACAAAGCATCATCCATGCTTGACTTAAACATAACCAAGTCCAGAGAAGCCTTCAAAGCACATCCCCGGGCAGCTTTGGCCTCAGATCGAGCTTCTAATAACTCAACCTGCACCTTAGCAAGCTCATATTTTGACCCCTTAGCATTGGGCCTTGGATAGATTTTCTGTTACCTTGGCAAATCTAGCTTTGACCTCTATAAGTGCACCCTTAAGAGGGAATCGCTCACGCTTCAACATTTTGATAATATTGCCAAGCTTATTCTCTTCCACCTTCAGTGCTTTAACCTCACCAATGGATGCCTGAAGGCTCATGTCTTTCTATTATACTCGTAAACGAAGTGCCTCAACCGCAACCAGGGCAGAACTCAAGTCTGCTCCATATACATCACTCATAGTACGGTAATCCTCAAGCTCTCGAGCCACCTGAGCATGCAGGCATCGTGTGGCCTCTAACGCCCCTGTCAAGTAAGTGGCCTCAGCATGTTTACATCGCGTAACCTCTAACTCCTCCATCAGAAGGGAAGATGCCTCCATGTGCAGATGTCATGCAATACCTAACTCCTCAACATGTTGGCGATGGACTACCTCGAATTCCACCTTCAAATGGGTAGCCTCATAAGATGTTCCTGCACCATGATCCCTCAACTCATTGGTAAGGTCAAGAACATGAGATTTGAGCAACTCATTCTTCTTGATGATGAAAGACTTATCTTCCTCAACTTTCCTTGCCATGACACGAGCAATATCCAAGTCAATCTTGAGTTGAGCCCCATGCTGATCTAATAAAGCACACGCCATAGATACTTGAAATAAAGACGATTTAATAAAGCCTATTAAAGATAAAGTAAACTAAAGAGAGGGAAATGATATGGGGATTAAATTGAGTGGAAGCAGGAACACTAATAGAAGAGAGACCTTGGTCCTCTAACTCTAACAACCCCAATGCCCCCTCAACCGTGAATCGCCTCTTATGCTTCTGCAAAAAAAGGCCTCAATCTCAGCCCTCATCCTGATGAGGAACTCATGGCTTCGGTCTACGTTGTCATCATCACTATCACAGGAAATCACCTCGGGAAGTTCCTTAGTCTCGGAAGGGCCTGCACACTTATCAAAAGTATCATCTTCCAGAGACTCCCCTGGGCCTCTAATATCACGAACACGAGTGCAAGTGTCCATGAGTACCCCCTAATACCTGTACAAACATCATAAAGACTCTCGAGATCTAGGTCAACTTCCTCAACACTTAGGCATCTACTAGTGTCATCAACCCCTATGGCACCGGGAGCCCCCGAATCAAGGCCCCCCACAAGCAATGACTATCTCATCCTGGAATGCTTCAACAATGGGAACCATGTCTGGTTGAACCATGCTAGCATCGGGGTCTGTGACAACATCAAGTACCTCATCCCCACAATCCTGTGGGACAATGTCACCCTCACTTTCAAAGTCAAAAATTAACTTTTCCCCAGTAAGAGTGTTATAGACTCTGGCCCTGGTGGTAAAGTCACCGCAACGTTTATAGATATCTCTCAGTCGATCCATGTCACCCGTTAGCTCTGATCCTCTTCATGAACAACAAGTCTAATAAGGGCTCAATATATTATATGTAGGTGCCACGGTCGATTGGAGGGAAACTGCGAGTAGGTCCTGCAAAGCTGCAAAAACCTTTAATTATAGGCTGAAGGGCGTGAAATGGCCCACTAAAGTTATGAGGGGCGTCACTTGCCTACTAGGGGCATGAGAAGACCCACCAGAACAGCCCCCACTTTTTTTACGCAGAGGAAGGGACCTTAACTGCCCTTTCTCTTTTCTTCTTCTTAGATTCGCTCACCTGTGTTTTGTCTTTGGCTCCACCTGAGAAAATAAACACATGCATAAATTACTTACTCAAAAGTTGTATACGAATAGTAAAAACAATGATGAACAAGCGAGTTATTTACTAAGCTTGAAAACATACCTCGAAGCATACGAAAAATGACGATGAGTGACAACTTTGATTTTACTAGAATATCTTGTTCAAGAGGAACGAACACTTTTGCTTGGCCGACGAGATATGGAACGCCAACTAAACATGTCATTGCGTCACGCCATTTAACGTAGGGCGGTTACCTCTGTTCCCTGCAATTACGAAAACATAGGGGGAATAACCCCTGCGGTTATTAAGTATATATGTACATGTGTTTTCACATATATATCGTACATAAATAAAAGAGCTCTCACCAGAAGTAAGTACGAGATCCAAATGAGTAAATTTATGAAGCACCGTCCCGACTCATCCAGGGAGGACTCTGCTCGTCTAGCCCACTCACCACCCACAAAAAAACAATGTTACTTGGTCTCTTTATTGTTGGATGGTAAATTAAGCTAAAGGAGGTCTTGTATGACCTAAAAAATAAGGGGAGACTTAAGAAGGACCGTCCATACAACGTACACCCTAAGATGTTCCTCCAGGAGTTAGGACTAACCTCGCTACGTCAGGAAGAGGAAGTCGGAGCCCACACTCAAAATGGGACCCATTTTTCGGGCATGTACAAAAGACCTTTAAGGGCACTTTAATGCGGCTAAGATCATTCACACTCTTGAACAAGTGTTTGACGTATCACAGAGATTATCAACCATAGGGCCTAGGCCTAAGGGAAGCTCATCAACCCCGGGGCCTAGGCCTCGGGGAAGCACATCAACCCTGGGGCCTAGGCCTCAAGGAAGACTGCCCACCCATGGGACTAGCGCTTCGGGGGACTTTACCCTCCCTGGGGCCAAGCGTCTCGGGACCCTCGAGGGTCGCAGATGATGCTTGTGTTTATCAACTTATGTTTTGACTAAGTCTCAACAAAAAGAGGTTCTCGCTTGGAGGACTTAAGGGCGAGAAATCTCTCGTCTCAGTTCAAATAAGGCACCTGGACTGAGGTAGAAGCTCGCAGGGTGTCATCGTATACATTTAATACACCCAGGCCAATAAGAGATGAGAGTTTGAGAAAAAGTATGAAGCCAATTACACAACGAGTTAGTCAACCTGCGCCCAACATGATGTCATCGTAAGCATTTAATATGGTCAGACTGATCGAGGTCGATGAAATATATTGTGGGATATTATGACATGATGTCATGACACTGAGGTCATCATCTGTTACCTTGTACCCCACCAAGCTAATCAGAGAAGCCTGAAGTCGGGTATTAGTTCGAGGAGGCACCCCATTGGAGGAGAGGCCTACTAATGTACGGAGACCAACTCAGCCTTAAGGCCAGCTTCCCACTATAAATATCCTAGTAAATGCACTTTAAGAGGTACACAATGAATTTCAACTACTTCTCTACTCTACTCTCCTTCATACCTTTACTGACTTAATCTTCAAAGGGATAAAAATGAGACCCCCCTTTTTCCTCAAAGAAGTAGAGCATACATATTGTTGGCCTAATCTCACCCCCGAGATTTAGCCGTCAACACCGCTAAAACACATTTAGGACCGATTTTAAAAAAGAATTAATAAATACATTCCAAATATGGTTAAGATTACCAAAATAAAAAAAATCCCAAAAACCAACCAATCTCACCCTCAATGACAACCACCGAAAAACCCTAACTATCCCATTAAGCACTATTCATAATCCTTCTAAAGAGGGATACTTTCTAATATTCTCTAACTACCCTATTAAACACTATTCAAAACTCCTTGATTCATCAATATTACCTAAATAATTGATTAATATCCAAGTATTCAATAATGGTTTGATCAATAATCACCAACGAATAGTTGAAAAGAAGAATTTATGTGAGCAATAGTTGATGATTATTGATGAATTCATTATTGATTAGTTGGACATTTATGAACTATTTGGGGACTAGTAGTAAATCAAAGAGTTATTATTGTTTAATCAATATAAAATAGGAATCGATTTTTCTACCGTTGCTAGGCAATGATAAAGACAACAATTGTCCCAGATCTTACCGTTCAATCAGATTTGAACGGATTAGATTTGACCCAACTATTTTTGTATTAAAATATTAATTTTTATTTTTTTTACTTTTTTTTAATGGATCTAGTCAGTTCAGATCTTATTGAACGAACTAGATTGAACATCTGCCTCTGTCATTGCCTAGCAACGACAGAGAATCTCAATCCTATAAAATAGGAGGTGGGGAATTCGTTGATTTTCATTTAATTTTTGTAATCATATATTTCAAAAATTCCTTAAATGAACCACCTTAGCTGATTTTTAGGACACTATTAAATTCCTTAAATAAAGGAGATTAAAATTAAACAAAACTACAAATAAAATTCTAACCAAAATTCTGTAAAACAAAGGATATTAATGCCGATTCATTCTTTTATCATTAAATGATCGATGATGTAGCATTAAAAGTTACCTATTGTTAAAAAGTAAAAAAAACTATGTTATATCTTCAATTGAGATTTAAAAATTGACTATTTGGTAGCACTAGGTCTATAAAGCATAGTTTTTCAATTATTTCCTGGGATGCATAGACCCGACTAAGAGTTTCCCGTAAATGAACTACAATAATGAGATAAATCTTCAAGGTGACCATTTGTGTTACACTTTATGGTTATCAAGCTCATTTTTTGTCTTGTCAAAATTAATATCGCTTATTTGTCTTTAATGGTGTGGACTAATGTCTTTTTCCCTTTTCATTTTAGTATTCTTCTATTTTACAAGCAGGAAATTGATTCGTCATTGGATCATTTCATATGAGACTCATGTAGAGGTGGTCCATGAAAGATCAATTCTCGATATGATACCGCCTTCAATATTAAAGAAATGACTCTAGTTTTTATCTTATTTTCACATTTACGTAAGAGTTCTTGTAAGTAGCAGTCCCGATGCCATGCGGTAGAAGGACCACTGACGTAACTCTTCTCATCAATGAATGATTTCTATAATACAATCGAGAAATATGCGAAAATCTACTTAGTCATCGCTCTTTTGTATTGTTTCATTCATGCATCATTTGCCCTATATTGCCCTATATCTTTCTTCTCTCCGTATCTCTGTTTTTATTTTCATCTCTTTTGGGATTTCTTCTGTATAATTTCTCTCAGTTAAGAGATGAAAAAAACATAAGATTGTTGAGTATAATTTCTCCACCAATTAAAGAAGAATAAAAAACATCATATTATTGAGTGAAGAGAAAGGCGAAGGATAGTCGTGTTACAATGATTCATTATGTGACCCGTGGTTGAGATCCAGTAAATGAGTTATTAACGCAACTGTCTTTATCATTGTTCGCAAATGCTAGACAGCAATAAAGACATGCGACAACTTCCATTGATGGCACTCAGAAAATATCAATGGAACCCCTGTCCAGTACATAGGAAATTGTTCAGCCAATCCAAATTAGACACTTCATTGGAAAAATCAAAAAAGTCATCAACATCCAACTCCATATTTGATACTTCTTCACCTCCCTTTGGTGTATCTTCTTCTTCTTCTTTCTCTTGAGAATCTACCTCTTCTACTACTCTGCTAATTTTCTCTCCTTTGGATATTCTATTTCTTGTTGAAGATCTTCTTTGTTTTTCATTTTCGTTTATTTTCTTGTTCAGATGAGAATTCCAGTAATTCTTTATCTCATTATCTGTTCTGCCCGGTAATCTTCCCGCTATCAAAGACCACCTGAAAGATAAAACATGAATCAAATGTATGAGATATGAGATGAGAATGTATGAGAGATGAATGACCTGTTTCCAAGAAGTTTATGAAGCCTGAGAATTAAATCCTCCTCTTGGTCAGATATGTTGCCTCTCTTTATGTTTGGTCTTAGATAATTCAACCATCTGAATCTGCAACTCTTACCACATCGATCAAGGCCTGTCCAAAAGAAGAAAAAAAAGATATCCTAATTGAGAATTTGATCATAGTTCAGTGTTTCTTTAATCAATCTTAGCAAGAAGAAAAGAGACCTGCTTTCGCTGCGATAGTTTGCCATCTTTTTGGACCATGAATTGATATAACCTCACCCAATCTTATATCTTCTTCTTCTGTCCATGCTCCTTTGTTGAATACCTTCTTTCTTGGCTCACTTGGGCCGTTGGTAACCTTTGCTTTCTGCTCTTCTTTCTTCTTTACATACTCTTCTGACAGAGGATCCATATAATTAGCTTCTATTTGTGTAACTATGAGAGAGAGAGAGAGAGAGAGAGAGAGAGAGAGAGAGAGAGAGAGAGAGAGACTTTGGACAAACTTCAACTAGCTAGCTACCAGTTTTATACATGCGGGGAAATTGTATTTTTCTTAGCAGAAACTAAGAAAAAAAATCATAAGATGGTCATTGGGCTTCATCATTATGGATAATTGAGAATGTGGGAAGGTTTCAACGACATTCTTAAATATCTACTCTACGACAAGGCTGCTAAAGAAAAGGGTTTTACCAATACAAAAATTAGTATTCCCTAATTAGTTGTGGGTTCATATGGGAAGATCATGTTTTGATAAGTGTAATTTATGATATTATTTTAAAATTGATAACATAATCCAACTACTATTTGAGTATTTCTGTAACGAATTATAGACTGTTTAGATGTCCAAGCAGAATTATATATTATAGAATAAGCTCTTACCTGAAGACTAGATCTCTCACTCTACAATAGCTTAGCTTGAGTTTATGTACTTATACATTCTAAGCTAATAATATGAAGCCATGCACGCACAGTGCTTTACCAGAAAGTTGGAGAGAAGTATGAGAGCAAAGGGAATGTTTGGTAATGTACGTAGTACGAAAAATTAAATTTTATTGCATTAGAAAGTATTATGTAATCTATCAACTGTCGGTCAATACAGTAACAAATGCCTTATATTTAGTGTAATTGGTAACCACATCCTACGCAAGAAATTTTTAGAAATGATAGTCACAATATGACTATTTCAGTATGACATATCAAATCACCTGTGATTCGACGTATTGGATCTTACTTTTATCATAAAATGTCATATGTATCGCTTATTAAGAGAGACTGCACCTTCTAATAATATTTCATCTTACACTCGTCGGCACTATAACATTAAATAATTTATTTCAGGATAATCCAATTCAGTCGGACTGTATAAATAATTACTATCTAGTTTGTCAATTGTCAAACAAATGCTAAATGCTAAACGGGAAAACATAGAAGTGAAGTTGCAAAAGTCCCCTAAACGGATAAAAGTAAAGTAAAAAAAATGTCTCAATTGTAAAAGAATTTTTCCTCAACACCAAAAGAGTCTTATTAATGATGAGCGTGAAATGATTAAGAGAGAGAGTAGTCAATGCATCGAGTAATTTTTTGAGTTGTATCAAAAAAAATTTCCCCTTCATTCATTACCCAAGCATTTATAGGCCACTGAGTGTAAATAGAATAACAATTTTGTCAATAAAATAGAGGGGAATGGTAAACTCTCCCCTATAGGAGGGAAATGATTTCCCTCTGTCCTATATTTTCGGAGGTTTTATTATATCCATAGGATCTCACCCATACTCGTGGGATCTTTTGTCAGGTGTGAGCTGATTCACTCCATCCATTCCTTTCAATTGTCTCATATCCTAGTCTTTCAATCGTCAAATCAGTCGTAGTCACATGATCTTTTCTCGTAACTCAAATCTCCTCCTTCTCATTCTTGCATAGAGAGATCTCCTCACTGCTTCTCGGTTGACCCTTTCCGTCCACGTGGCATGGTGCGGGTTTTCTGCCTGTTCATTTGCCTCCACTACATTCAACGCATTTTAATTCGTTAAAGTGTAATGAATGCACTCTGCGCGTGCCTTGATAGGGGATTGGCAGCTTCATCCGTTTTCATCTCTTTACCCCTGCAAATATCAACAACGCGTAGAAAAAATAGGTACATTAAATTATAAAAACAAATACCATCATTGCCTTATCTGACGGGTTTTTTCAGAATGTCATTTTGTCACTGGTCTGCGTCGTTCCTCCTTCCCGTACTCGGTTCTCAGAGCAAATCGTGCATTTTAAGAACACACTCTTAGTCATTACATGCGTCCCTTCGCCTTCCCGTTCTCAGGTGGTGCGAGTTTTCAAGACACGCCTCCTTTTTCCAACTGTCATTTCGTCAATTGCCTGTTGCGAATGATGGCTGACATTGTCATTTCAAACGTCCCGTCCCTATGCGTCTGCTGCACTCCATGCCTTTTCTTTTTCAGAATTGATTGCATTTTGATTTTCTTTAAAATCCGTAAATTGAATTTCATTCCCTTTTCGCATTCTTAGAGTCTTTTTAAAGTCTTTGTCTTCCTGATTTCGCTTCTACGCACACTCTGTCCCCTGTAAGTTCCATTTAGTTTCCTCAATTTTTTCTCCTTTTCTGTTCCTTTCTTCTTTTCGGGGGTTTCTTCGTCAATTATGAGAGAGAGAGAGAGAGAGAGTTTAAAGTCACTGTTCCACTAGTTAGGAAGCAGGACGAGTTCAATCGCTTTAGGGACCATCATAAAGACACATTCTCCTCAGATGTCATTTATGATTTTGGGGACGGGATACTCAAGTCTTTCCCTTGCAATCCTCTGTATCAAATCACCCCGGCCCCTATATATAGCCTAGGATTAAACCTCCCATTCTCCTCAAGAATTTTTGGCACTTTCTAGTCGCCCCTTCCCAATACACTCCTAACACATACATAATTCTTTTAGGGATAAAAGCCTTAAACATGAGGCGTAACCTCAACATAGGTGCATGAAAAATTTTAGGGTTAAAACCCGTGTGCATTATTAAGAAGCGTGGCACGTTTTACTACTTAGCTCTCCATGCTAGCGAGAAACAGAGAGGTTTAGTCACTGATCTCTCGAGGGGAGATAAAGGCTGGGAAGACGAGACCCTTCTGATTGGTGAGAATTGGGACGATGATGGCCGTTGGATCGTCCCTAGGATCTGGGGATCTTTCAATAAGTAGTTGGAGCTCTTGTCTCTCTTTTCCCCTTCTTTTCTCTCTTTTCTCTTACTGTCCCTTTCCTCCTTTTGTGCAGATAAGAATTTAAATAAAAGGTCTTTCATCCCCAAAGATGTGGCCGCACGACTCTTCGCTGCCTATAACTTCCCAGAACAGGATTTGAGAGATCTCTTTGATCCAATGAGGCATGTCGACTTTGCCTACGCCCCCGTTCCCGTAGCAAAGATTCCCTGGGCCATCCCCGTTCCTGATTTCCGCCACATCGTGGTGTCCATTTTTTCCTGGTCTTTTGAGTCTGAGCCAGAGGAAGAGGAGAGAGAACGGGAAGCATAGCGGAAAGAAGATGAAGAACAAGACGCGTTATTCTGCTTTTCCCACGAGCAGTTGGAGATGTTAAAGCGCCTCCAAAGCAACTTATGGGGAACTGTTGGTGGGAAGAGGAACGTCCGGCCGAGAACAGAGGACTCTAACACCTCCGTTAACATCCTCGATGCTGCTGCACCACCAGCTCCAGCTCCGATTCCTGCTGTTGTTCCACCCTCTGTCTCAATTGATCCTCCTATCCCTACAGTTGAGGACACTTCAGCACGGGAAAAAGTTTTTCCCCCTCCTCCTTCGTCTGCGCGGAGGCCAACTCCTTCATCTGCAAGTTCTCAGGGGATGAGTGAGGAGACTGACATCTGGATTTGGCATCGGTATACGACAGCCTCGCCCATTCCTGCTTCTATGAGCTTCTTGAAGGATCCTCATTCTTCGCACACGATTGATTGTGAAGGGGATCAAGTCTGTTGTGGACACAGTTGCCCTCCGCTAGATATCTGTCAATAACAAGATCGTTGACATTAGTCATAGTCTGATGCATGTAACTTCTTACTTTCTTTGATTTCATCTTTTTGTTCTTTCCTCTAATCGTTTCCATTTACTAACACTTGGAGGGTTTATACACGTTGTGACTTATCACAACGGGCTCTAGGAGGACATCCGCTCTGTGGAGCTCTAGATGGCAGGCTTCAAGAAGAAGATGCAGAAAATTAAAAAGTCTCACGATGTCATTTTCGCTGAACGAGATCATTTGATGAAGGTTAAGGCTGAGCTCCAAGGGGTCGTCACCCGTCTCGCTGGATGGTTAGACGCCGCTGCTGTTGAGTAAGAGAGGATTGCTGAGATCAACAGGGAGAATTAGTCTGTTGTCGAAGGGAGGCTAGTTGACGTAGAAGAGAAGTTGTCATCTGCCGAGGCAGCTTTGGCTAAGGCTGGTGAGTGGGAAATCGAACTTGAAGCTGAGTATCAGGACATTGTTGATCAGGCTTGGGGTGTGGCCTATAGTGTGGGTTACCGTGATGCCAAATTTGACAAGGCTCCCCACATGCCTCTGGTTGACCTCCCCGACGACCCTGCCGAACCTGAACCGGCCATTCCTGTTCCCTCTTCTAACCCTCCTGCGGAGGCCACTCCAGAAGAGGAATCTTAGTTTAGTTTCCTTACATTTTACTTTTTCGTGTACTTTTTCTCTTTGCTGTACTTTTACTTTTCAATAGATTTCCTTGTATTTTTCTGAAGTTTAATGAGAAGATCTTTGTCGTTTCACTATTTCTTCTATTAGCTTTCAGTTTTTCAATTCTCAAATGATTTTCTACTTCTACTTTCTTCTGTCTTTTTCTCAAACTCTTAACAAAAATTTAGGGAAATATTTTGGCAAGGAGTTCATTTTCTCAAACACTTAATTTTTTTTCTTATTTCTATAGTTACTTGTTTTACCCGTACTCGTCCCAGTTTTTTTAGTCTACTTGAAGAGTAGAGTTTATTTTTGTTGATTTATAATGCAGTAAAGCGGACCCATTCCCATTTGGTCGAGCCGCATGTTTTCATAACTTTTTGGTTTTGCCTAGTTCATTTGTCATTCTGTTTGTTCCTCTTTTTTTGCCTGTCTTTAGAATACGTTTTTTTCTTTTTAGAGCAGGGCATATGGAATACCCTTCCAAGGATCTTGCCCTTAGTTCATTTTGGGAGTAGGACTTACGGGTTGCTCCTCCCAAAGACTTTATGCCCTTATTTCCTTCTGAGAATAGGATTTATGAACTGTTGCTCCCAAAGAATTTATGCCCATATTTTCTTTTGAGAGTAGGACTTATGAACTGCCCCTCTCAAGGACCTTATGCCCTTATTTTCTTCTGAGAATAGAACTTATGAACTGCCCATCCCAAGGAATTTATGCCCTTATTTCCTTCTAAGAGTAGAACTTATGAACTGCCCCTCCCAAGGAGTTTATGCACTTATTTCTATTGTATTTTCATAAAGGAGAGTCCTGCTACAATTTTTAAATAGAGTATTTCCTTAGATGAGTCGCATTCTAGGGTTTCGATAGATCTGTCCCTTCTTCTATTTTCAAATGGTAGTAGCCGCTTCCCTCTATTCCACTGATGATATATGGTCCTTCTCATATTCGCCCAAGCTTTCCCTTTATATGGAAGATCTTTTTTAGGAGCACGTCTCCCTTCTGGAATTCCCATTTTTGTACCTTTTTCTGGAAGTAAGATTTCCTATTCTGGTTGTAATTGGCCATCCGTATCAGGGTTACTTCTCGTCGTTCTTCCAGCTCATCAAGACTATTTCTGAGGACTTCTTCATTTTGCTGTTCGTTCAGTCTAGATCTCATAATAGGGCTTCCGATTTCAACAGGAATCACTACTTCTGCTCCATATGCTAGAGAAAATAGTGTTTTACCCATTATTTCTCTAAGAGTTGTTATGTATGCCATAATACTACTGGCGATTCTTCCACCCACTCTCCCTTGGCAGACTCTAGTCATTTCTTCAAATTGTCAAATATAATTCAGTTTGACCTCTCAGCTTGTCTGTTTCCTTCTAGATAGTAGGGTGTGGAGAATCGGTTGATGATTTTCAGGTCTTCGTAAAAGGTTTTCATCATGTTCGGTGAACTTGAGTCCTTATCAGATACGAGGACTCGAGGAATTCCATATCGACATACTATGTTCTTCCACAGAATTCATTTCACCTTCTCTTCATAAATTCTGGCGAAGGCTTCAGCCTCAATCCATTTAGTGAAGTAATATATTACAAGCAATAAGAAGCATTTTTGAGTGGGTGCCGTAGGGTGTGGTCCAACAATGTTTAGGGACCATTGGATGAACGACCAATGACTCATTATGGGTGCAAAGCGCTAACACTTCTCACATTTCTTTGTATACTGCTTAGTGTCTTGGTTTATCTTCGACCAGTAGTATCCTTTGTTCATGACTTTATATGCTAAAGATCTGCCCCCAGTATGATTTTCATATACCCCTTCATGAATTTCTGCTAACACATATTGGATTTCATTCTCCCGTAGATACTTCAGGTACGAGCCTTTAAAGGATTTCTTATACAATAGTTCAGTTATCAATGTATACTTGGTATAGATGATAAGTGGGTCAGTTCGACCCACGAAACTGGCTGAACCGGCACCTTAAAGCCCGAACCGACCCAGCCCAAATATTAACAATATCAGGCCAGTTAAGGCCCACGGGCCGATCACTTTGGCTATGTAGTTCGACGCCCAACCCATGCCAGGTATATAGTCTGGACCAGCCAAGACCAGTCTGGCCTGGGGCCTTAATCGGCCCGGCCCTTGAACTAATATTTTTTTTATCTGAAAAAAGATTCATTGTGTGTGTATAGATTGAAGATTGAACCTTTGACATCTCCCTTACTAAACAAACTCCTTACCACTACACCAAGACACTTTTTGTGAAATATTGTTTAGATGATATTTTTATTGTTTTTAATACATTTTGTCAAATTATTTATCAAATATATTTTTGAGATAAATTTATTTATTTAAATAAATAGATAATATGTTTTGTTCAAACAACTATTTTTTATTCAATCAAATAAAAATACATTAAGGGTCCACAATGGCATACCTAACACCAATTAACAAGACACAAATGCAAAATATGCAAACACAATAAGCTATAATTGAACATAATGCAGTGTTAAATATTATAGTATACTACCAGCATATTATAATCTAACACATAATGTAGTGGAGGCCATCATTTATGTTAAGAATTGGACTGATATCATCAAAAGAAGACAACAACGAGTAGACGATATCATTCAAGATTTTTAAGATGTAGATGTTAATGAACATGAATTATAGATTAGTTATTAATTATTTAGTATATTTTGAGATAATTTACATGTATTTTCTTAGATTGTTACAGGTGATTGATAAATAAGTAGGTATCAACCTTGTTGGTATGTGCCTAATTTATAGTGATATAACTCTCAAATTCAATAAATAAAATAATAACTTTATGATACTTAGAGAGTTAGAGTCTCCATTATTATTATTACTTTTAATAATTATTTTAATTATTATGACTAGTTTTTATATTGAGCTTGTGAAGTAATAAAAAGTTTATCTAAAGCTTACAACATGTCTTCTATTTAGCTTAGTGATATTTATATACATTTCACTGTTCACACAAAGGTTCAAATCTTCTCATCTATAATTTTTGAAAATTTTGACATTTAATAAAGCCTTGTTCACAGGCCAGTTCAATTAAAATTAACTGGATCGGCCCATTAGTCGACCTGACCCATGATTTCACGGACTGGTTCAATGGTTCAATATGGGCTGGCCTATATTTCTTACGAGTCGGCCCAGGACCAGCTCGTGAACTGGCTTAAGAAGCCTGGGTCTGGCCCTTGAACAGGCCGGGCCGGGCCTAGGCCAATCCATTTAGCACCACTAATACCTAGTGCTCTTCTGCTACACCTTCCTGGCAAGGAGCTTGTATTCTGGGAGAATTCATTCTTTAAGATAAAGGATTATGTTATCCGGTCAATTGGGTTCTCCTTCTACTTCGAAATCAGTTACGTCATTCCACAGGAGTGAGTCACTTGGTCTCTCCAGAAACTCCATGGGAACATTCCTCTTGTACTAAAATTGTAATGATGATTCTAGGTTCACAGTGCGTCAGCATGCCCGTTCTCAGTCCTCAGGATCTGTTGGATCCGGTAGCCATTCAACGTACTTAGGAGGTCATTTGCCCGTTGTAGGTAGCTTATCATCCTTTCATCTTTCGCTATGTATTCTCCCGTGACTTGTTTCACGATTAGCATGGAATCATAAAATATATTTACATCTGTTACCTCATATTACCGTAGTAGGGACACTCCCCCAATTAGTGCTTCATACTCCACTTCATTGATTGACGCATTGAATCAGAAGGAGAGTGCAGGAGTTTGAAGTACCATCAACGTATAATTTCCAAGGCATGTTCTCAATTTCTTTGCGAAGTCCCCTTTCGACTTCTCCTTCAGTGAAGTCTGCTAGTGCCTACCATTTGATTGAGGTTCTGGACTCGTAATGAATGTCATACTGGCTTAGCTCAATCGACCATTTTGTCATTCACCCGCTTACCTCTGGAGAGTGCAGGAGACTCTTGACAGGTGAATCTATCAACACTTTGATACTATGTGCCTGAAAGTAGGGTCTCAGTTTTCGTGCAACGGTGACAATGGTTAGCACTAAATTCTCCATCCATTTATACCTCACCTCGGTCGTTATAAGGCTTTTACTGATGAAGTACACGGGCTTCTGCTTCCTTTCCTCCTCCCTGATGAGTACGCCGCTAGATGCAACCACCAAAATGGCAACTTACAGCATGAGTTATTCACCTGGTACCAACTTAGAGAGTAAAGGTGAAGTTGTCAGGTATTCCTTAATTCTGCTAAGAGTTTCTTAATATTCCTCATTCCACCCATCTGCAGAATTCTTTCTCAACTTTAAAAAAATGATTTATATTTATCTTTAGACCATGAGATGAATCTGTTTAGGGTGGGCAACCTTCCCTTAAACCCCTGTATCTCTTTTCGATTTCACGAAGATTTCATCTCCATAATTGCTTTCACCTGGTCCGAGTTTACTTCGATTCCCTGCTGCATCACCAAGTTCCCGAGGTAATTTCCCGTAGCTACCCCGAACATACACTTTTCTAGATTAAACTTCTTGGAGTTTTCTCTTAGAACTACAAAGGCTTCTTCAAGATCTCGAATATGGTCCTCCCATTTTTGACTTTTGATAGGTAGCACCTACGTTTTTCAGTCCAAACGGTATAACTTATAACAGTAGGTACCATATTCAGTAATAAAGAATTTTTTTCCGATCAGGTCAGAGCATTTTTACCTTATTGTATCCGGAGTACGCGTCCTTGAAGCTGAGTAACTCATGTCCCAAAGTGACATCAACCATCTGATCTATCCTTGGCAGCGGGTATTAATCTTTGGGACATGCTTTATTCAAATTGGTGAAGTCCACACATATTATCCACTTACCACTTTTCTTCTGCACCATTGCCACGTTAGCTAACCACTCTAGGTAGTCCACTTCCCGAACAAAACCTATTACCAAGAGCTTTTTGACTTCTTCATTGATTGCCTAATTCTATTCCGGGGCAAAGCTCATCTTCCTTTACTTTACTGGCTTCTCAGCGGAATCCGTATTCAACTTATGACAGATGATTTTTGGGGGATGCCTGGCATCTCCTCTGCTGTAGTTGCAAACACATCCTTGTTTCCCCTCATAAAATTCACTAACATTTCTTTTTCACTTCTTTCTAGACGGGTACCAACATTTATCATTTTCTGGGTTTCTTCCTCCAAGCATACAAGTTTTGTATATTCCCCTGCCTCGTACCTCAGGCCATCTTTTTCATCTTTCTGTGGTTGCTATAAATCT
Organism: Datisca glomerata; assembly: GCA_003255025.1. Classification (NCBI taxonomy): domain Eukaryota; kingdom Viridiplantae; phylum Streptophyta; class Magnoliopsida; order Cucurbitales; family Datiscaceae; genus Datisca; species Datisca glomerata. The sequence continues at coordinate 690,151 of QANY01008042.1, forward strand.
GCATGTTGCTTGCCTTCTGCCTTTTCCGTTGCCATCTTCTTGACGGATTCCAAAGCAGTCACGGAGCATAAGCGGGCAGCGGCGAGGTCTATACTTATCATTTTAACTCCCTCAGGTGACGGGTATTTTAGTACTTGGTAGAAAGTTGAAGGGACGACTTTCATTCTATGGAGCCAGGTTCTTCTCAGGATAGCGTTGTACGGGGATGATGTGTTCAGTATCATGGACTCATTCATATAGTTGAAGGGGTCTGTATTCACTGAAAGAACAAGGGTTCCCTCTAAGTAGGTGCTGGCTCCATCGAAGCCTATCAACGGCTGTGAAGTTCCTTGCAGCTCTCCAAGGTTGCCCGATATTAATATTTCACAACACTCCCATTGTCCACCAGGACTCTCCTTAGCAAGTAGTTGCTGACTTGTTTTGAAATGATAAGAGCATCATTGTGATACATGTCATGCTCTAAGTCCAGATCATCGATTACCAGTGGCGGATTCCCGTTGACACTTGAAAGTTCTTTTAGGCACTTTTCCTTCATTGGTCTTTTATAGAAAATCTTTCTTTCATTCCTCGTTGTCCCTTCCTACTCCGTGAGTACAATAACCGTGTCGATGATGCGGAGGGATTGTTTCTCGTTGTCTCTTTCGTTTTCCCTGTAATTGTCCTTTTCTATTTCCCATTTTTGTTCTTCTTTCTTTACCAACTGAAAGAGGTACCCATCTTTGATCAATTGTTCGATGTAGTCTTTAAATTGGAAGTAATACCTCATGTAATGTCTACTGCTCCTTTGAAAGGAGCAATACTTGTCTTTATCTTTGTAGCTTGGTTCTTTTATAAGCGGGACTGGTCTCTTGAGCCAAGGCTTGTCCTTGATCATATCCATGTCTAGTTCACTAGTATGGTCAGCGACGTGTAGATCTTATCTCTCGTGTGTACCTTGTCCCGCCTTCGATATCTCGTTCTCTCCTGCTTGTCATTTCTCCCATCTTCTCTTTTAATTCTGTTAGACATTTTCCTTTCAGATGAACTTCTTTCCCATTTTCTTGACTCCCCAGTCTTCCGTTTGGCGGCCTTTAGCAGGCATTTTTTCTCTTCCTCTAGAGTAATGTAGGCTTGCGCTTGCTGGAAAGTTTCTTCCATGGATAGCGGCTTCATTTTAGATAGATCTTCGAACAAGGGTGAGTTTGGGTTCAAACCTCATCTGAAGGCCAGCCTGGCAACTCGATCATCGCAACTCTCGACTTTTCCATTTCATCCTTAAATCTGTAGGTGTATTCCAGTAGAGACTCCCCTCTCTTGGCGGAAATTTTCAAGAGATAATTTGTGTCCTCCATGATCGCCCAATAGGTAGAGTAATATTCTAGGAAGACATAAGACATAACAACAAAATTAGTAATTGAATGCACAAAGAGGGAATGATACCATTTCAGAGTCGTCCCGTCCAGGCTGGTCGGGAACATCACGCACATCAGTTTATCCTCGTGTTGATACAATGCCATTAGTTGTCTTAATCACCAGAGGTGGTCTACGTGGTCTGTCTTCCCTTTGTAACATTTAAATTTGAGGGCCACAAACTTTCTAGGTACAGGTGGTGTCAAGATTTCAGGGCTTAAAGGAGTACGGGTGAGGGATTCGAGGTCGTTCTTTTCCATATTTCTTAGGTTTCTCATCTCCATACTTTTCTGGTCCAATAGTTCCCCCGCCGCCTCTTTGGTTATGACCCGAGACTGGTGAGTTTCTCCTGTGGCCTCCTTTACGTGGTTTTGGGATTAGACTTCTATTTCCTTTGGTTGTATGTTCTTGTTGTCCCCATGATTCTCCTGTCTTACAACTTGCTTGTTGCCCCTGATTGGATTTCTCGTTCCTCGGTATTCGCCCTTTCACTGACTTCAACATGTGTCATTGCCAACTCTTGCTGAAACATGTTGTTCTGATCCTGCACAGTCTTCCATTCGTTGTGCAGTGCCTCTTTGTTTCTCCTTTCTATTTCCTGCAGTCCATTTAGGATTGTCTGCAGCATTCCGTCGGTGGAGTTGGTTGATCCACATTATCGTCTCCATTTTTTTATCCCGTTGTCTTCATTCAGAGCTGTGTTTTATCTAGTTTTAAGCATATTTAGTATTTCTGGGGTGGGTTTCTAGAGTTTTTCTTTCATCTCTCAATGAAAGCACCAAAATATAAAAGAATTTTCCTCCACACAAATAGAGTCTTATTAATGGCCAGTGAGAAATGACTAAGAGATTAGAGAGTGAGGTAGAGAGATAGAGAGATTAGTCAATGCACTGAGTAATCTTTCAAGTTGTAATTAAAATTTTTTTCCCTTCATTCATTACCCAAGCCTTTATAGGCCATTGGGTGTAAATAAAATAACAATTTTGTCAATAAAATAGTAAAAGGAGGGGAATGTTTTTTGAAGTTTTATTACACTCATAGGATCTCACCCATACTCATGTGATTTTTTGTCATGTGTAGGCCCCTTCACTCCATCAATTTCTTTTAACAGTCTCATCCCCTAGTCTTTCAATCGTCAAATCAGTCACAACCACATGATCTTTTCTCGTGGCTCAAATCCCCTCCTTCTCGTTCTTACGCGGGGAGATATTTTCACTACTTCTCGGTTGACCTTTTCCATCCACGTGGTACGATGCAGATTTTCTGCATGTTCATCAATATTTGGGAAAATAAACTTTTTAGAAAGATGATTTCATTGGAAAGAGAGAACTTTCTTTTAAGTGCATGAACTATTTATATAATTGGTCGTTTTACATTTTCTTTGGTTTTTTTTTCTCTAAAACTATGAGGTATATAATGACTTGTTGTCAGACTATCAGATATTAATGTATTATTGAATATTCAATACTCATTTATATTATTATTTATTATCTGTCTATAAGTCACATGGCCTTCAAAGTCACATGGCCTTCAAAGTAAAATATTCAGTGTAAATGTTGCATACACACACATGCATATATATGTGTTTATATATATTTAATTACCTGCTCAATCCCATTCCTCTAATCAATTCACTAATCATTATTTAATCACCATCAGTATGAAAATAACTTAAATTAATACAATAATCCATTTGTTCTGATCGATGAGTTCAGGAAAGAAGAAAGGAGTAACAAATAAAAAGTGGAGTCCTAATTTTAAAGTTAGGTGGAAACAACTTGAACTATTAATTAATTAATTAATTCACATACAAATATGAAGAGATGAAAGTTCATGTTAGTGATGAAACTAATAAAAGTTATAAGAACAGTGAATGATAGAAAGATCTAGGAAATCATAAGATATCCACTTACGGACAAATCAATAAAAATTTAAAAGATAATGACAGACAAAAATCAATTGTTGATTCGCCTCCATAAAACAAAACTAGTAACGCTCGTGATGGAGCAGGGGGATCCTAGGGAAGAATATAACAACTTCTACATTATGGGTTTGAGTCACTGAAATCATTTATTCTCCGTAACTAAGATAGTAAAAACATAGATTCTAGCTTTTCAATTGGCTCAAATCCGCTCCAAAAAACTCTTGTTTTTTTAATTTGTTAATGACCACGATATAAACTATTATTTTTGAATAATAGATTCATACAAATCTAACATAATCACCTTCTATTTTAAATAAACATAAAACAATATCATTATGAATTACATAATTAAAAAATGTATAGAAAGTTGTCCTTGAATTTCATGACTTGATCTTGTCTACATGGAATATTGTTGTAAATGTTCAATCACAAAAATTAAAATAAGGGCATAAAGATGTTCCAAAATCTTTGCCAATTTTATTTAATTAATAATAAGAAGAGTCATTGGTATAGTATTTGGTTCTTAAGAATTAACCATTAAATTAAAGCTTAGGCAATGTCATTTATACAGGTAAAATTTCACATGACACGTGATAAAATCTAGACTGAATACTCCATCGAAAAGAAGATAGAGCGAGAACCGTAGGATCAACTAGGCGGTTATGAAGAACAAATCAATCAGACAAAAGTACATGAATTACCGATGTGACAATCTAAAAAAAAGTTATTCAAGACCATTGATTTGATCAGACGGTCGAGATTTACTAAATTGTTAATGTTGATAAACTAGATCTCAGAGAATATTCTGTTGATCCTATTTTCAGATAGAATTAGATAAGTTGTATCAGATTCTATATAACCGATTGAAGACCTATAAATAAAGGTAAGATGTAACTCCAACAGGGGGGAAGACAACAACTCTCAACACCCATTAGCCTTGTAAACCCTTTCGCCATAATGAAATACTATCAAAATCTCCTCGTGGTTTTTCTTCCCTTTAAGGGTTTCCACGTAAATTATGGCGTATTTATTCTCTCTCTTAATTATTCTATGTATTTTCATAATATGATGTAAGAAATTCACGATCAATTCTCAAAGACCGTGAATTTTTTCCTTTACATTTGGTGCTCTCGTTGAGAGCCGAGAGAAAAATTCAAGAAATCCGTTTCAAAAACGCTGAAAGCTAAATCAAACGCTTTCGACAATGGATACAAAGTGGGCATGGAAACGGGAGCATGAACGAGTATGGAAACGAATTGGAAGACAGAACGAAGAATGGTAAATTCATTTATTACATATTCGATTGATTTATCTATTTTGTATGATTATTATTAAAAAAAAATTATTAATGCTTTCTTTGAATTGGTGGAAAATTCAACAACCACCACGAGGAGCCGGAAAAATCCATGGACTGTTGGACGAAGAAAGCTTCGCCTACGACAGCCAGGCTAAAAAAAGATCTGAAACAGCCGGCGACAACACGGACAACCTCTAAGCACGACCAACGTCGACGATGACCAGTCCACGACTAATGCATCTTCTAGGTCACCAGACTTATACGAAGGAAGGCTTTCGTGCACCCACAACCGTCGAGTTCACGGAGGAGCGGCGAACAACCGTCTATTTTGGTCTGAAATTTATATCTCAGGTCTACATAAAAAAAATTTCAAACCCAAAACTCCCATATATGTGTTCTGACATAAATCTCCATCATTATAGAGCCTTTTTCGACCAAAAAAGGCCGTCAGAGATGGCCGCACGTGCCCCCACGCACCTTTGCTGGCGGCTGCACCATCTCTACATGTTTCCTTGTTTCCAAGTTGAAATACCTGGCTTCTAGGTTGAGGCTTCATGCAAGCAGGCCAGCCCACATATAGTGCCTAGTGAAGCCACAGCAAGCCCAAGCTCCACCCGTCCGTGACCTGCGCGTCCATGAGATGCATGCCCATCACGACCCAGACCCAGACACTGCCTACACCTGTCTCTTGGGCCGCAGCTTAGGTCAAGCCCAAGATCTCCCTAACCTCTACATATTTAATTCATGCCAAGCCCAATGTACTTCATTATTTGGCAGATTTAATCCACAAACTTGCAAAGCCCTCAAGGATCATCTTATGCAAATAAATTGAGGATTTTAAATTGCAAGCTAAGTATTTATTTTTGAATTATTTAATTCTCTTTTTAGATACATATATTATTTGTTAAAAATTTGAATAATTTCATGAGCATATGGTATAATGTCTTGAGAAATATGTTTACATAATTGTTCAAGCATATTAAATTAGTAGAAAATAATTCTACACTAATTGTGTAGTGCATATTATGGATAACATGAAATGTTGTAAACGGTATTCAAACTGATTTGATGCACGAGGAATAACTTTTTGAATTTTCAATTCTAAATTTTGAATTTAAGCTTTTCTAAAGTTATAAAAAATCTTTTAATGGTTGATGAACGAAAATATAAACTTTGATATGCATATTTTTTGGAGACTAGCTATTTCCTATTCTATATGTAAAAATGCAGGAAACTAAAAGATTAACAAATGAAGAGAACGGAGACGTCCTGACTATGGAAATGAAAATGCCATGACGACGGAAATTGAAAAGGCATGGCGATGGGAACGTGAAACATTGAGAACGAGAAATGTTGTGGCAATGACATCGGAAACTTCTCGACAACAGCAATGAAAAATTTGTGGCAATGGGAACAAAAAAACAACGGGGTGAAAACTCAAAACAGAAAAGCTTCAGCTCTTAAGAATAGAAAAAGAAAGGAAGAGAAATTCAACAGAAAAGAAAAGTAGAGCAAAGAAGATCACGTTCACTTCAGACAAGTAAGCTACCACTTCATTACAGAACGGGAAGGCCAAAAAGGCAGTCATTCAAATTTTTAGAACGGAAGGCTACGACTTGATAACCCTTCAATGGACTTTATGAGGAAAATAAAAGATGTACGAACAACGAGAACGAAAATGTCTTGACAATAGAAACGACAACGGGAGCGGAAATGGAAACTGGAATGAAAAAATCTAGTAGAAAAATTACATGGCCAGTCACATAATAAAGATATGAGAGTCTACTTCATGGAGAATTTTACGGAATTCAAGCTGGGTTCCAGATCAAAAGTATGGTAGTCATCGTACAGGAAAGTAAACTTAATCACGTCTTCTATATTTTAATTGAATTAAATAGACTTACATAGCATATTATATTACAATAAAAAATAGGGATATCTAATTCATGAAGAATTTTGCAGAACTTGATTTGGAGTTCTTGAGAAAATATTATGACGATTCTCGTGGAGGCTTCTCAGGAAAACTGATTATGTAGAACCTTAAATTCAGAAATTAAACTATATTTACTGGAGACTAACTACATGGTGAATATTATATCAACGGAAAGATACGAAAATTTACTTTTTGAAATTTTTTACGAAAATCAATTTGAAACTCCCGATCAAAAGTTATAGCAGCTCTCGTTGGTGCTATTTAGGAAAGTAAATATACAAATACTTCACAAATTTAATTTTTAAACTGTATCAATTTTTATATTATTACCTAGAAAATAATATATTTTTAGAAAAATATGGATATATACTTCTTGAAAGTTTTTGCAGAACTTGAGTTGGAGCTCTTGAGAAAATATTACGACAATTCTCGTGGAGGCTGCTCAGGAAAATAGATTATGCAGAACTTTAAATCCTAAAATTAAACTGCATTTACTGAGAGACAACTATATGATTAATATTATATCAATGGAAAGATACGAAAATCTAATTTGTGAAAATTTTTACAGAAATTAATTTGAAACTCCCGATCAAAACTTATGGCAGCTCTCGTTGGTGTTATTTAGGGAAGTAAATATATGATTGCTTCTCAAATGTAATTTTTAAACTGTATCGATTTTTATACTATTACATAGTAAATAATATATAATTATAAAAATATGGGTATTTATTTCTTGAATAATTTTGCAGAGCTTGATTTTGAGCTCTCGAGCAAAAGTTATGACAATTTTTGTGAAGGCTGTTCGAAAAAGCAGAATATGCAGAACGATCAATTTCAGAAATTAAACTGTATTTTCTGGAAGCCAACTACATGGTGAATCTTACATCATCAAAAAGATACAAAAGTCTATTTATTGGAGAATTTTACGAAATTCAATTTAGAACTTTCAATCAAAACTTATGTCATGATAACGTGCAGACTGCTTACAAAACAAATACTTCGCATCAACTTTCTCTCTTGTTCAACAACAATGGAAATAAGGACGTGAGTCCTTGGAAGGGGAAATTCGTAAGGCCTACTCCAGAAGGAACTAAGGACATAAGTCCTTGGGAGGGGCAATACATAAGTCCTACTCTCAGAAAGAACTAAGGGCGTAAAATCTTAGGAGGGGAGATTCGTAAGTCTTACTCTCACAAGGAACTAAGGCAGTAAGTCCTTGGGAGGGGCAATTCATAAGTCCTACTCTCAGAAGGAACTAAGGGCGTAAGTCATTGGGAGAGGCAGTTCATAAGTCCTACTCTAAGAAGGAACTAAGGGTGTAAGTTCTTGGGAGGGGTAGTTCATAAGTCCTACTCTCAGAAGGAACTAAGGCGTAAGTCCTTGGGTGAGTCAATTTGTAAGTTCTACTCTCAGAAGGAATTAAGGGCGTAAGTCCTTAGGAATGGCAGTTCATAAGTCCTAGGGAGGGACAGTTCATAAGTCCTACTCGCATAAAGAACTAAGGGCGTAAGTCCCTGAAATGGGTATTTCATAAGTCCTACTCTCAGAATGAAGACGGAGCCATGGATTTTTATTTGAACCTAAGTCCTTTGGAGTGGAAAGTTCGTGAGACATTCTCCCAGAATGCCCGACGTGAAAAATCATTGACGACGATGGGTAATCGATGTCTTAAAAGGCGTCGTAGAAAATAATTAATTTTTTATGACAATGGGTTTTTCACGAGTGTTTGCTATACCAACCACCGTGAATAAGCTAATTTACACGACAGTATCCATAAAACAACATCCACGTTGATGGTCGTTATAGGAACTGTCATGAATACTCTCTCTCTCACCTCTCTCTTGCATCTCTCTCTCTTTCTAGCCTCTCTCTCTCTATCTCTATCTCTCCTCTCTCTCTTTCACTCTCTCTCTTTCACTCTCTCTCACTCTCTAACTTTATCTCTCTCTCTCTCACCTCTGTCTCTCTCGTCTCTGTCTCTCTCTCTCTCTCTCTCTCTCTCTCACACACACACACTCTCTCTCTATCTCGCCCTATCTTTCTCGTGTCTCTCTCTCACTCTCACTCTTTCTCTATTTCTATCTACCTTTCTCTCATTCTATCTCTCTCGTTTCTTGTTTTGCTTGCAAAGAAAAAATGAATAATGGAGGAGAGTATGCAAATGTACCTTCTAAATGTGATCACAAGTTTAAGGTATGAAGAAGAAACCGAATGTTGTAAATTTGATCACGAGTTGAGGACACGAGGAAGGAAGAAACGAAGAAGAAAAAAGAAAGAAGGAAGAAAGAAAGAAACGAAGAAAGTAATAAAATGAGAGAAACATGGGAGAAAATAAAGAAACGAAGCCGCGCGTTAATCAGCTAGGGTTAGAAGTAAAAAAAATTTAACGATTTATTATGATGGTGGACATATGCACCATCATAAATGTCAATTGTGGTCACATGAAAAACATAAATAAATGCAAAGTAAAGACGATGGTGGCTCTAGCGACCACCATCTTTAATGTTTAAATATCATGGTGGCTCTAGCCACCGTCGTATTTAAGCCACAAATAAGAGATGTTAGTGACAATGTCGTACTTGATGTTTAAATACGATGTGGCTCTAGCCACTGTCGTCTTTAATAGGAGATACCATCGTATTTAACCACGATAAGAGATGTGAATGTTACTGTCGTATTTAAACATTAAGTACGATAGTGGTGCTACCCACCGTCGTATTTTAAGGAAGAAATAAACTAGGGTCTTTTTTAATTATAAAGGGTGACCTAATACGACGGGCCCTAGAGGCACCGTCGTATTTGACACACTTTTAAAATGACGGTTAGTATAGCAACTATTGTATTTGGCACACTTTTAAAATGACAGTTAGTATAGCAACCGTCGTATTTTGATGCTTAATTATATGCCAGTTGCTCTAACCATTGCCTAATATACAACTTTAATACGACGGTGGGTGCACAACCCATCCTATTAGGTTCACAAAGAACGAGCTACATTTTTTCGCGTCGGATTATTACAGAACCATCGTACCTGTTTTTGCACCACCGTCATGAAAAATCATTTTTCTAGTAGTGAATAGACTTTTCAAATATGGTTTAAGTTTGTTGTTAGTTGCAAAATTATCAACATGTTATTTCATTCATTTGGTATTAACTAGTTCAAATCGTCATATCCTAATTTATCAAAAAAGTAAGATGATTAGATTTGTATCAAACACCGCAAAATCCAAATTTAAAGAGTTTTACACACAATACCAGAAAAAAGTAACAAATATGTAAACGCAAAATTCTCGGAGAAAAATTTGGTTTAAAACAAGGTAAGATATGTCAGCTGTAATGTAGTACTAATAATAGAACTAGAAGAACGTAACTTCAAATATGCTGGAAAAAAACCTCTTAACCCTTTACCGTATGAATGGAAGAATCTGTTACTTCATACAAATGCTGATAAACGAGACTCGAATCTCGAGTAACGTAAGTATTAAAAATGGCTCTAAAGATCACCCACATAAAACTGAAAGAAGTTAAATATGTCCAGTTTTAAATTATTTATTTACAACTTTCTCATGTGCACGTACGGCAAGAAGCTAGAGAGTCTGTGGACCCTGGAATCTGGATGGACCCTCTGCAGATCAATATCCTACTTTAAAGCTAACAAAGATATATATCTTTGCTCCCACGTACTTTAAAGCTGCTAAAACAATATCCTACTCTTTTGTCCATAAATTTTGGACCACAGACAGCTTAGCTCAATTATTTTACCATAAATTACTAATAGTTAATTAAGCAACCTAACCAAACACCAGAAATTGCACTAATATAAGCCTTTTGTTCGTAAACGTCAAATTCTACTGTGATTTGAGATATATGCGTGCCTCGAACCTAACCTACTAACTCAGGTGAGAGTGTGCGATGTAGGATCTAGAGTTCTGTGTTTCACAAGGACATTCTATTAGATAATAACTTAGAAAAATATTTGTCTGAGTATATGAAACTCTTTTACTTTCTTTACTAATCAATAAATCTATAATAGAATATTTATCTTCTATAATAACTTTTGTTGTTAATTTTACAAAAAATATATGTCATAGTATGATTATCGCTATTTTCTTAACATTCTGTTTGATTATCTGGTGGAATCTATATACAATATTAGTAACAACATAATATTTGGTAGATCAGCTAACGACAAAAGCGCATCCACCAAATTGTCAAAAACAAAACATTTTTTCGATATTCATGTGCATTAAAACCAGTAAATTTAACAAAAACTAAAAAATATTATTATAATCAAAACAATACAAATTTATATTAAAATAAAACAAGAGAAAAATATAAATGAAGGTGTAAAGGAATATTCCCGTACTCCTCAAGATTAAGGGAAAAATATATTGATAAGGATGAAATTTGTATTAGTGTTAGTGATATGTAAAGAAATATTTGATAATCCAAAAATCCGATAGAGTTCAAAGTGTGTCCTCTTATTGAATAGATTGTCTTCATTTATATCTCCCCAATTGCATGGGTTTAATTAAAAATTATCAAATAATAATCAAAATATCATATGAGGTCAAGCCTAGGATAACACTCATTCGTGGGATCTTCTTTTTTCTTTATCTTACATCTGTCACACTCAGTCACCCATCAATCACTATCACATGGCAGTTCCCTGTGGTTCTGAGCCAATTAGTGACTTACCAATCTATCTTGTCCAAGTGATGCAGTCTTACTCAATCAATCATGGTCATTTGATTGTCATCTTGAACACTTCTTTCCGTTCTGACATTCTGTCCCGTCCAAGAGGTAATGATTCACCGTTCTCGAGATGTTGGTTCCTACTCTAGAGGCGATGATCTCCCGTTCTTGAGATGTCGGTTCTCGTTCTGGAGGTGATGATCTCTTATTCTTGAGATGTCAGTTCTCGTTCTCGAGGCGATGATCTCCCATTCTTGAGATGTCAGTTTCTGTTCTGGAGGCGATGATCTCCCGTTCTCGAGATGTCTCGCGACTTCAGTCAGTTATCTCTTTATGCTTTCTCGATGCTTCTCATGAGTTTTGGTTGAATCCCTTTTTCTCCTCGTGGCAGTGAAGTATTTTTCACATGTTCATTTGCCTCTCATTGCATTTCAACGATGTTCGTCGATATGCAATGAATACTTTCAGCACACGTCCCGTTTTTTGGAGAATGACTATTCTTGATCTACTTTCTTCAATTTAGGATCCTCTTTTATTCTGTAAAATATTAAGTGTTGTGCAAGGAAGATCATAAATATTTTTAAATAATAAGATAATGTACCATCATTGTCTCGTTTATGGGGTTACTGACATGTTCCTTGGAAACTTCATATATTGTTATATTTGTTTTATCCCATCGTGACACGCGTGAGAGTGAGCTTCATTTTTTTCATTCTCTATAGGTTGCTTCATTTTATGGCTCTCACGTCATGCGCGTTTATGATCTGTTAGGTTTCCTTTAATCCAGTTGTCATGTTGTCACTGGATTACCTTTTAAGCAGATTGGACGTATCCACTCGTCACGTATCCTTCTATGTGCCCACCGTTTGCCAATTTTTTTTTCATTTTGAATTCATTAACCATCTTGAACTTGACTTTTTGCGTCCGCTACATATATATGGCCTTAATCTCCCTCATTTTCTCTTTCACGTTTAATCCTTACTTTGTAAGTTCTTCATCTCATTTTTTCTTCTTCTTGTCACTACTACAAATATGGGCTACTATGAAAGGCAAAAAAAATATATATTATGACAATTATTAAACATGTAATAGAAAAAAGGCGCTGGAATAGGTAATTCTATTTTTTGTGTTAACATGATGATTTTTACTTAAACTGACATAAAATGTTTACCTTTTATGACAATTATTTTGTTAGCTATCTATCATTAAAAATTTTTACTTTTTCTAAGATGGCAGATATGATAGTAGCTGTCATGGTTGAAATTTTTATTTTAATTACAAAATTTCCATCTATATGATATAAATTTCTCATAGCCCTAACATTATCTTCATCTCTCAAACCCTAAGTCTCTCATCTCTCTCTCTCTCTCTCTCTCTCTCTCTCTCATACACACACAGAGCCCTAGCTCACGCCACTAGAGAAGTCGAGCTTGCCACTAGACTCATCAAAGCTCGCCATAGATTCATCAACTCTCCATGCGATTTTAGTAGTGATTGTGAGTTGTTGATTCTCCCCCTGAGAGCTCAGCTTAGAGCTTGGGCTTGAAGTGGGTTCTGCTTCATTCCTTGGAGCTGAGGAGTCGACTTTGGAACATGACATTTTTGTTTAGTTTTTGTAGCTGAGGGTTTGGGATTCTCGCCACTTTCTTCGCTTTCATGGATGATGGTTCGAGATTCTCGCCACTCTCTTCTCTTTCATTTTCTCATTGTAATATTATTTATTTATGCGTCTTGTATTCAATTTTAGTTGTTACCAAATGGATATAGCAGACTGGTTGATTGCCCTAATATATTTACATCATTTGCCTTTCCCCAACTTTCTGACAGAACCAATGGTTTCGTTGGTTCTTAGATCTATGGACATGCATCAATAAGAGATGGAATTCATTGCCTAGATCTTGTGTGTGTTTGTGTATGTGTGCTTTCTTGTGCGTATGCATGTGTGGTTAGCTTGAATCGCGACTACATGCTACATGTATTTAAAAAGCCATTTGCTTTTAAAGCTTTATTTTGTCTTAATTGATTTTTATATGTGATTTTAGTTATCTGATGAATGTATTTAGAATATTTGTTGAGGTCGTGTTTCTATATTTTCCATTATGTAGGGAACTACGGTTAGAGTTGAGTTTGGTGATACAACTACAGCCCTGGACCGCACAGACGCCCACACCCTAAGCAGATCCTTTCCTCAAACATATGGTCAGCCATTGGCTCACTTTCTTAGGCAAACTGCAAAAGTTGTAGATGCTCATATAATCACTGAGCACCCACCCGTTCGGTGTGCATTCTTACGATTGTTAACGAGTCTTTAAATGTGCTTTAGTATCCAACTCCATCTTGTTGCTAAATTTCTAAATGGCTACATCTCGAGGTTGATTCCAATGAAGTTTGAGTAATAATATATATATGTATAGCCCTTGTTATAGCTTTTTCCAGTAAATTTTATAGTGTCATACTTGAATACATACTATAATATGTATGTGCATGGTTTTCGTGTGTCTTCCTGAATGCATACTTGAATACATACTATATTTATCATTATATAATAATGACCTGAATATGAAAAATGTGAATTAAATATGATTTTTAATTTTCCATTTGCTATCTGATTAACAGGGTAGGTATAGTCTTTTGTGGCAGACAATCTCCTGGAGGACATAACGTGGTATGGGGACTTCTTAGTGCTCTCAAAACTCACAACCCAAACAGTACCTTACTTGGATTTTTGGGTGAGCTGCATTTCTTCGCTTCAACCTTCATTTTCTAATTTAGTTACTTATACCAGTGAAGATGGCTATATTGAATTTCGTCATCTTCATTTTATCTCTACTTCTTTTGTATTCATTACATTTGATTTAGTAAGGGTGAAAGCTGTTTATGTAATTTTCTTTTTCTCATACATGTCACTAGACGATGAAGTAGGATATTTCTCTTAAACTTGATTTAGTAGGGGTTAAAGTTGTTTGTGTAATTGAGTATACTGTATTATACAACTACTATTTTTTTTCTTGTTATATTATATAATTTAAATCTCCTTTATGCTGGTAATCTTCTTATTTTCCTTATGTAATATGACATGCAATATACATAAGTATAAAAATTTCTACCTCCTAAAAATTATGTTTCTTCCCATAGCCAAAGTTTTTACTATGTGCTTTTTGGGTTTTCTAACGGCATCCAAGTAGGTTAACATTTTACCCGCCAGCGGAAGAAAACATTTGAATGGGGTAAGCCTCCATTTCTAACCCCCTCTTTCATATCACTCTCTTCTAGTTGGTTCAGCCTTCCTTATTTAAAGATCTAATATTCCTCCATTGTTATCTTATCTTATGAACGAGTCATTATGGTATATCAAAATGTAAATGAAATATTGTGATGGGTCCTACTATAAGAAACCAATGTTAAGATTTCTATCAACACATAAACTTTTCGAGAAGAATGTGAGGGATGGTTATGGACTGAATTTAGATTCCATGTGTTCCAGTTGGTTTTTTCACTCTTTCTCCCGTGTCTGATCTTCTCTCAACTTGGACAAGCTATCACCTTACAGAAAATGATCCAGTGGTGAATTTTATTATTTATTTATATTTTGTTATCCTATATTTACCAAAGTATTAAAAACATTTCGAAGGTGATCCAATGTCAATTTATCGCTTTGCAGGTGGCTTATACCTATGAATGTAGTTCAGGCTTCCATAACATGTTCACTGATTAGAATAGTTATTGCAACCATCATTCGTCCACCATATCCCTTCTTTATGTTCATAATTGTACAAATTGGAATTGGTAATATACTCCATCCACAGTTGTCTCATTTTTAATTATAATTTTTCTAGGAAAGTTCATCATGATTCATATAATATTCTACAACTCTGTATGTGAAACTCATTCAAATTCTTAAACAAGGGTGAATAACCTAAAAGTATTGTTGTGTCTGTGAAACATATTGCATCAGGATATGAACTTTAAGTTCTTCTTTCTTTTTGTCTAAGTTCTACATAAATGGTATTTGCTACTTCTCGGTTTGTCTTAAACTATTGTGGATTTGTTGTTGAACACATGAAACATTGGCAATGTGACTTTAGTTCTTATTGTTGCTTTATGTAGAGACACATCCAACCCTTTTGGTGATTCAGATACATGTAACACAATTAAAACTGCATATATTTCATTTGGCCAGTGGGTAAGTTGTCAAATAACTTAATATTGCCTTTTGATTTTCAAAATTATATTGTGAAGCACATTTTCAATTACTCAAGCATTACCTAATGCATTTTCAGAAGCTTCATTGAGTATTACCTAATGTAGTTTGTTGTTATCTTAAGGTTATGCTTCGTGCAATATACATAGGTATAAAAAATTTCTGCCTCCTCAAAACTTACAAGTTCTTTTTGTGTTTGCGTGCATGTTTCTCTGAGTACACAATTTAAGTTTTGCAAAACTTATTAACAATAACTACATCTGATTAAATATTTGATATTTGATGATCACATTAGAGAAAAAGTGTCATGGGAAGGCAGGTTTTTGCCTTCCCATGATAGTTTTTTTAAAACGATCCTTTAATAACGGAGATTCCCCATCATTATAGGTGATTTTACAGCACCTATAATGACAGGAAATCTCCTTCATTAAAGATATTTTGTGGCACCTATAATGATGGGCAATCCCCGTCATTAAAAGTATTTTTACGGCACCTATAATGACGGGCATCCCCATCATTTAAGGTGTTTTGTGACACTTTTAATGACATGGATTCCCCGTCATCAAAGGTGTTTTGGTGGCACCTTTTGATGGCGGTTTTTAGTAAAATGAGTTTAAATGACAGTCTGATAGATGACAATCGCATCCCCGTCATTAAAGGGTTTTGATGACGGGTTTTAACCGTTATCTAAGCTCTATTTTACAGTAGTGTGTCATTTGTCTCCTTCACTTCTTGGTTTAGTTATGGCAGAAAAACCATTCTGGGTTACAGTCCCTTTAGTTAGGAATCCAGAAGAGTTTGATCATTTTATTTCACGCAATAAAGATGTCTCGTCTGATGTTATTTGCGGTTTTGGGGATGGGATACCCAAATCTTTTCCTTGTAATCCCTCGTACCAGGTTTCCTTAACCCCCATGTATATAGCCCAACACACTACCTTTTGTCCTTTATTTTAGGAATTTTTCAGTACCTTTTGTCTGGCTCCCTCACAATAAACTCCTAGTACATATAGAATTCTTTTAGGTATTGAAGCCCTCAATAGGAGGCATAATTTGTCCATAGAAATAGATGAGATACGCGTTGTATACACCATTAGACAACGCGATACCTCTTATTATCTAGCCCCACGTGCCACTAAGAAACGAGGAGGCTTAGTTATTGATTTGCTTCCCAGGGATAAAGGCTGGGATGAAGGGACCCTATGGATCGGCAGAAATTGGGGCGGTGACGATCGCTAGACCGTTCCTCATTTCCTTTTTCTCATTTCTTCTCTACTTCTTTTTTTCATCTGATGTATCTTGTTTCTTCGTGCAGATTCTAACCTAAACAAGAGGTCATTTGTCCTGAAAGACGTTGCAGCCCATCTTTGTGCCGCTTATAGTTGCCCGAACGGGACTAGAAAGATCTCATTGATCCAAGGATAGAGGTAAAAGTCACGGTCGCACGCCGAGTCCATTGCCCCTTCAACCTCTACAACAAAAGCTCATCGGGCCATCCCCATTGCGATCCCCGCTCCTTTTTTCCGACAGGTAGTTCGGACGTGTTCTTCCGAGTCTTTAGAGTCAAAATGGGAAGAAGAAGATTTTGATCGGGAAGAAAGGGAACGTGAGGCTCAATGGGAACTACCAGTGTTCCAAGCAGATATGTGCCCCCGGTTCCTCCCCCCGTTCCAATTGTAGTTTTCCTTTTAATGAAGCGATCTTTTTGCAATATGTGGTTCTTGTCTTTTCTAATGGAGATAACTTATCATTCCTGCAAGACAATACTAAGCAAAAAATTTTATCCAAGAAATTCTCATGCTTTCTAACACTTAATGAGATTTTTTAGAGTTATCTTCTTAGTTATTTTGTGAAAGGTAATGCTTCAAAAAGGTGTAAAGAGTTTAGCTCCCCTTTTTTATTCACGCTCGTTGTTCTTTTTCTTTAAGAGTTTTTCTCATAAATTTGTTTTGCCTAGACAAGAGTATGTTTACTTGTTTTGGCTGTTTATATTTTATATCTGTTGAGGTTGGAATTCCCTTTCCGATTGCAATGTAATGGGTCTGTTCTCCCTTCTGTTTGTTGTAGTTATTTTATGATGGGATTCGCTCATTTGGAGTCGCCTGTTTCAAAATTTTTAGTCTTCTTTCTTTTTTAAAGTAAGATTTATGGGATGCCTCCCAAGGACTCTTCATGCCCCCATTTTTTATTTTGGAAGTAAGACTTATGAACTGCCCCACCCAAGAGCTTTTTATGCATTTAGTTCCTTCTGAGAGTAGGACTTATGAACTGCCCCCACAAAAACTTTTTAGGCCCTTAGTTTCTTATGAGAGTAGGACTTATGAGCTGCCCCTCCAAGGACTTTGTATACACTTAGTTCCATCTAAGAGTATGACTTATGAAATTTCCATCCTAAGGACTTTTTATGCCCTTAGTTCATTCTGAGAGTATGACTTATGAACTGCCCCTCCCAATGACTTTTTAGGCCCTTCGTTCCTTCTGAGAGTAGAACTTATGAACTGCCCCTCCCAATGACTTTTTATGCCCTTAGTTCCTTATGAGAGTAGGACTTATAAAACTACCTCTCCCAAGGAATTTTTATGCCCTTAGTTCCTTTTGAGAGTAGGATTTATGAACTGTCCATCCTAAGAACTTTTTATGCTCTTAGTTCCTTCTCAGAGTAGGACTTATGAACTGCCCCTCCCAAGGACTTTTTATGCCCTTAGTTACTTCTGATAGTAAGACTTATGAACTGCCCATCCCAAGAACTTTTAATCCCCTAGTTTTTTATTAGTTGTAGTCCGGCTGAGGAGAGAAGTTCAACGCTAATGTTTTTGCGTGGAAAACTTTTGAGGAAGAACTACAGGGAAGATGTCTCAATATAATGGGTATTTTATATTCTTTACACAAAATATTTTTCAGATGTACGGTCCTTCCCATGTTGACCCGAGCTTTCCTTCCATTTGGAAGATTTTTCTGAGGACCAGTTCTCCTGTCTGGAATTCATGTTTCCTCACTTTTTTTGAAAGTAATATCTCTTTTTTTTATTGTAACAAGTCATTCTGATCAGGGCCGTTTCTCTTCTTACATCTCGTTCATCAAGACCATTTTTCAGGAACTCCTCATTTTGTTGTTCGTTTAGTTCGGACCGATGGTAGGGCTTCCAATTTTTATGGGGATGACCGCTTCTGCTCCGTATGATAATGCAAATAGGGTTTCTCTCGGGGTCGTTTGGTATGCCCATAGGACTACGAGTAGCTCTTCTACCCATTTTCCTTTTACGGATTCTAGACGCTTCTTCAGGTTATCAAGTATGACTCAGTTTTGATCTTTCTGCTTGTTTGTTCCCCTGGGGGTAGTAAGGCGTGGAGAAGCGATTCGTGATTTTTAGATCTTTACAAAATGTTCTTACCAAGCTCCGGGTAAACTAAAATCCGTTGTCAGATATCAAGATCTGGGGGATCTCATACCTGCACACCAAGTTCTTCCACAGGAACCATTTTACCTCTTCCTCACGAATTCTGGAGAAAGCTTCAGCATCAATCCACTTAGTGAAATAGTCCATTGAAAATAATAAGAATAATTTTTTAGCAGGTGTCATGGGGAGCGGTCCAACAGTGCCTAGGGCCCATTGCATGAACGGCCAAGGACTAACCACGATTTTGAGTTCCCCGAGGGACATTCTTGATGCATTTGAGGCCAGTAGTATCCTTCATTCATGATTTTATGGGCTAGTGATCTGCCCCCGGTGTGGTTTCCGCATATGGCATCATGAATTTAAGCTAGTACATATTGGGCTTCTTTTTCTCGTAGGCACTTCAGGTATGGTCCTACAAATATTTTCTTATATAGTACTCCGTTAACCATTGTGTACCTGATACTTCATTTCCGTCTCTTTTTGTCAAGTATTTTATCTTCAAGAAGCGTTCTATTTTTGAGCAAGCGGATTATGTTGTCCTACCAACTGGGCTCCCATTCAATTTCTATATCGGCCACGTTGGTTAAAGGGAGCGAGATGCTTGGTTCCAGGTTTGCTAGGCATCAGCATGCCCATTCTCCATTCTTGGAATTTATTAGATTTCATAAAATTTTAACGTTTTGAGAAGATCCTTCACCCGTTGTAAGTATTTTATCATCCATTCATCCTTTGCTATGTATTTTCACCTGACCTGTTTTACAATCAGCATGGAATCTTAACTTTAGTTACCTCACATTCTTATAGCAGGGATATTCCCGCGATCAGCGCTTCATACTCTGCTTCATTATTTGATGCATTAAATTTGAAGGAGATGGAATGCTCCAAAACTTCCCAAAGGGAATTTGTGCCACCACCCCTGCTCCTACTACTATATTGTTTGATGCCTCATCTACAAAGAGCATCCAGGCTCCATTTTCTCCCTTTTAGTGAGCTTCTGGTTCAACTTCCCCTCCTATGAAGTCGACTACGAAGTATGCTAATGCTTGTCCTTTTATTGATGCTCGGGGCTCGTAGTTGCTGTCATATTAGTTCATCTCAATTGACCATTTTGCTATTCTTCCACTTGTCTCAGTCAAGTTCAGAAGGCTTTTAATGGGAGATTCGGTCAACACTTTGATGTTGTGGGCTTGGAAGTAGAGCCTCAACTTTCGTGCTGCAGTTACAACCGCTAATACTAGTTTATCGATTCTTCTATACCTTGTTTCTGCCGCTACACAACTTTTACTTACAAAGTATACAGGCTTATGCTTCCTTTGTTATTCTTTGATGAGTATTGCACTGACTGCCCCTGTTGAGACGGTTACGTATAACAGAAGTTGTTCGCCTGGAATAGGTTTTGAGAGTAAATGGGGGGTAGTTAGGTACTCTTTAATTTTGTGAATGCTTTTCACAGTCTTCATTCCAATTGCTCATAGAATTTTTGAGCAATCTTTCAAAAAAAGGTTTGCATCTGTCCGTTGACCTGAAGTTGAACGTGTTTAGGGCGGCAAATATTACCGTTAGCTCCTGGATTTCTTTGGTGTTCCGTGGGGACCTCATTTCCATAATTGCCTTCACTTGGTCTTTGTCTACTTCGATTCCCCGTTGTGTAATTAGATGTCCAAGGAACTTTCCTTCTAACACCCAAAAATTGCATTTCTCCGGGTTTAGATTCCTGGAATTTTGCCTTAGAACGGAGAAGGTTTCATCAAGGTCCTGAATGTGGTATCCCCACTTCTTACTTTTGACCAGCATGTCATCAACATAGAATTCCATAGTTTTTCCAATTTGCTCGTGAAAAAATTTGTTCACGAACCTTTGATAGGTCGTGCCAACATTCTTTAGCCCAAAGGGCATGACTTTGTAGCAATAGACGTCGTACTCAGTAATGAAGGTAGTATTTTCATGATCAGGTTTGAACATCCTTACCTGATCGTAACCTGAATAAGCGTACATGAAGCTGAACAGTTTGTGCCCAGAAGTGGCATCTACCATCTGATCTATCCTTGGCAGCGGGTATTCATCTTTGGGGCATGCTTTGTTTAAGTCAGTGGAGTCAATGCAAATTCTCCACTTTCCATTCTTTTTTCGCACCATTACTACGTTAGCGAGCCATTCGGGGTAGTTCACCTCTCTGATGAAACTTGCCGCTAAGAGCTCCTCAACTTCTTATTTGATCATTTGATTCCTTTCAGGGGTGAAGCTTCTTTTTTTATTATTTCATAAGTTTCATAGTGGGATTAGTGTTTTACGTGTGGCAGATGATTTCCTCTAGGATGCTGGGCATTTCCTGCGCTGCTGCCGTGAACACATCTTTTTTTTCCCTTAGGAATTCTATCAACTTCTTTTTCTCAATTTCTTCGAGACGGGCACCAATGTTTGTTATCTTCTAGGTCTATTCTCTAAGCATAGGGGATCCATTTCCTTTCCTGCCTCATACCTTGGGTCATCTCCCCGTCTCCCTGTAATTGCTATAGATCCGCGGGTCCCTCGGCCATTTTTGTGGATTCTTTTCTTTACAGACTCTAAAGTAGTTACTGAATAGATACGGGTCGCGGCCTAGTCGCCTTTTATTGTTTTCACTCCTTCTAGGGATGGGTATTTCAACACTCGGTAGAATTTTGAGGGTATAGCTTTCATTTTTTGGAGTCAAGTCCTTCCTAGGATTACGTGTATGGGGAAGTTGTTCCCAGAACCATGAATTCGCTCATATGATTAAACGGGTATGCGCTTACTCGAAGCGTTAGGGTTCCTTCTGAATGGCTAATGGCTCCATTAAATCCGATCAATGGTTGTGATGTTCCTTGTAATTTTTTATCACCCATGGACATTTTCTCTACGGTTGCCTGACATAAGATGTTTACTGCGCTTCCATCTTCTACCAAGACACTCCTTAACAAGCAGTTGCCAACCTGAATTGAAATAACAAGGGCATCATTGTGGTGCTCATCATTTTCTAGATCGGAGTCACCGAACATAAGCGGCGAGTCCCCGTTGCTAATTAATTGCTTCATTTGATGTTTTTCCAATGTTGTCCGTTTGCAGTATATCTTCCTTTCTCTTTTTTCCATCCCTTCTTGCTCGGTTAATTCTATAACCGTGTTGACGACGCGGAGGGGCTGTTTCCCCTTATTCTTCCTATCCTCTTCCCGATTGTCTTTCTCAATCTCGCTGGAAGTAGTCTCACGTATAATGTATGTTACTCTTATGATAGGAGCAATATTTGTCTTTGTCTTTGTAGCTAAGTTCCTTAGTGAATGGGGCTGGTCTTTTCATCCAAGGTTTATCTTTGATTATCTCTAGTATTTGGTTGACTGGAATGGTCAACAGTGTGTAGATCTTGTCGTCCCTCAGGTGGATTCTGTCAAAATCTCACCTCTGTTAGGAATTCCTATTTTGTTAGGCTTTCTTCCCATCCACTCTGTCTTTTTCGTCATGCTTCCTCCCTTTAGGCCTTGAGTTCCTTTCCTACTTCCGAGATCCTTCTTCCTTTCGTTTAATCGTTCTTCATATACTTCTCTTCTCTTCCTCCAACGTAATATAAGCTCGTGCCCATTGAAAAGCCTCTACCATGGAAATGGGCTTTACTTTGAACAAATCCTCAAAGAAATGCGATTCTGGGTCCAGACCTCGTCAGAAGGCCAATCTGGCAAACCTGTCGTCACAGTTCTCGATCTTGACCATTTTGTCTTTGAAGCGTTGAGTGTATTCTCGCAGGGACTCCCCTTCCTTCGTGGAGATCATCATCACATGTTTTGAGTCTTCCATGACAGTACGGTATTTTGAGTAATGTTCTATAAAAACTGAGGACATAATAACGAAGTTAGTGATGAAGTGCATTGGTAAGGAGTGGTACCACTTCAAAGTCATCCCGTCTAAACTGGTAGGGAACATTCTACACATCAACGTGTCATCGTGTTGGTACAGCGCCATGTCATGTCTGAATCATCAGAGATGGTCTACGGAATCAGAAATTCCTTCGTAACATTTGAACCTGGGCACGGTGAATTTTTTGGGTACGGGTGCTGCTAGAACTTCTGGGCCTAACGGTGTCCTGATAAGAGACTTGAGGTCCCTTTTTCTCGTACTGTCGAGATTCCTTATCTCTATCATTTTTTGGTCGAACAGCTCCTCGACTGCTTCTTTTGACATGATTTGGGGTTGTCGAACCTCTCATGTGGTTTCCTTCACAAGGTTTTGCGATTGGACTTCTTATTCTCGTCGTACGCTCCTGTCGTTCTCGCGGTCCCCTTGCCTTTCTTCTCGTTGGTCGCCCTCAGAGTGGGTTTCTTGTTCGTCATCATTCACCCATTAGCTTACTTTTGCTCGTGTTTTCACGAGTTCTTGTTGTAACGTGTTGATTTTCTCTTGCACATTCTGCCATGCATTATGCATCGCTTCAATATTCCTTCTTTTCATCTTGTGCATCCCATTAAGGATCGTCTACAACATTTCCGTGGGTGAGGTCGGTTGATCTGCATGCTCGTCATCATTTCTAACATGTTGTTTCCATTTAGAGCCATGTGGATCTAGTTCTAGGCATGTTTATGGTTTTGTAGGCTAGGTCACTTGAGCCTTTTTCTCAGGCTCACAATGAAAGCACCAAAATGTAAAGATTTTTTCCCATCCTCCTCAAGATTAAGGGGAAAATGTATTGATGCGGATGAAAATTGTATTAATGTTAGTGATATGTAAGAAATGCTTGATGATCTAAAAATCCTCTAGAGTTCAAAGTGTATCCTCTTATTGAATAGATTGGCATCATTTATATCTCCCCAATTACATGGGTTAAATTAAAAATAATCAAATAATAATCAAAAGATTAGATGAGGTCAGGCCTAGGATAACATCCATTCGTGATATCTATTTTCTTCTTTATCTTACATCTATCACACTCAGGTGTCCTTAAATCATTATCACATGGCAGTTCCTTATGGTTCCAAGCCAATTAGTGACTTTCCAATCTGTCTTGTCCAAGTGATGCAGTCTTACTCAATCAATCATGGTCATTTGGTTGTCAGTCTGAACCCTCCTTTCTGTTGTTACGTTCTGTCTCATCCAAGAGGTAATGATTCCCCGTTCTCGAGATGTCGGTTCCCGTTATGGAGGTGATGATCTCCCATTCTTGAGATGTCGATTCTCATTCTGGAGGCGATGATATCTCGTGCTCAAGATGTTGGTTCCCGTTCTAGAGGCGATGATCTCCCGTTCTTGAGATGTCGGTTCCCGTTCTGGAGGCAATGATCTCCCATTCTTGAGATGTCGGTTCCCGTTCTGGAGGCGATGATCTTCCATTCTTGATATGTCAGTTCCCATTCTGGAGGCGATGATCTCCCGTTCTTGAGATGTTGGTTCCCGTTCTGAAGGCGATGATCTCCCGTTCTTGAGATGTCTCGTGACTTCAGCCATCTGTTTCTGCTTTCTCGATGCTTCTCATAAGTCTTGGATGAGTCCCTTTTATTTCTCGTGGTAGTGAAATATTTTTTACCTGTTCTGAAGGCATTGAAATTTATACTTATAGATATTGAATTATGTATATATTTTTACTTTTTATAATTTTTAGCTTAAAATGTAAGAACTACAATTTAACTTTTACTTACCCTGTGATATGAAATAATTTTCCGTACATACCATACTCGAGAAAAAAAATACTAAAAAAATAGTATAAATAGTGAGAGAAAATATTAAACCAGGAGGGTCATGGGCATGTGCACTGACCCCATATAAATTCGCTTTCGTAAATGTAAGATCTTGACAATAATAATATGAGGCACAAATACACAAAATTCGAAGGAATAGATACATGTACTTTAAACTTGGCAACAGTTGGTGACTTAATCTTAGGAAAAAAAAACATTTGGTGACTTAACGGCACCATCATCATTTTCAAATCTCAGATTCTCAAAATTATCAATAATAATAATATATTAAAATATGAAAGTAAGAGAGAAATGTTTTTAAATAATTTTGTACACCTTCAGTTTTTTTAATCCTAAAATATTCTTATAAAGTACATAAGTCAGATTTTTATTTTTCCATTACATAAAGATGTATCAAAATGTAACATTTAGAAAGAACTTTTGAAAAATGACTTTGAAATGTGGTTTTTGAATGTGATCTAATGAGAAGTAACTTTTAAAATATAGTATATATTCACATAATAAATATTGCGTTCATGTGTTTCCACAAATGCTTCTTACATTTATCGTGATTTAGTTTTTTATGACTGTTCTTTATGTGTGTATTACAAATGATTGAATGTTGTATATAAAAAGTGTCCATACGATATTGATATTTTTTCCATTATCTATTATAAACATAGAGACTTTTATTCATGAATAACATTGACACGAATTAGAAATTATATGTGCAACGTACGTAACATTGACGTAGTTTCATAAAATACATATTACTTGAAAGATTGGTTTTCACATGACAAAATGAAAGATAAATTTTTGAATTTTAAATAGTTAGGCCATTTCTCAAAAAAAAATATTTAATTCATCCTTCTCAATTTCCTCTCTTTCTTTTTTTTTTCCTTTTTACCAAAATTCATAAATTTTTTCAGAAACTTGAGAAAATGCAGTGTAGAAATATATTGAGTCAACAATACTTACTTGATTACGCAGCGAAATTGATTGAAATGATGAATTACTTGTCAGATCGTGTAAGAAATCACAAAGTGAACTCCCCACTTGTTCCACAGCCCAAGAGCCATTGATTTTATATGTGAAAACTTGGTTTTGATGTTGGAAGAATGATTTTCTCCCTTGTTTATCAATAATTCGAATTTTGTTGTTTTTTCTCTAGAAAACCAATTGGTTTTCCTCATCTATCATGGAAGTTAATGAAAGTTTCGTTTATTAACTTCCATTGGTAGTTTTTCACATGAAAAGTTACCAAAAATTTATTTCATAATCGGTTCAGGTCGACCCATTATGGGCGCCCGAGTCCAAATTTTTCAACATGTCCCCCTCGCACATGATGAAATTGAACAAATTTTATCACAAACGATTAAACACTCACATACTAATAAATTCATACGGGTAAATGGATCGTGCGACCTGCGAGCACATATAAGAGCTAGTTACTATGAACCCGTTAAGGATAACATAGTAGCCCCAAAACTAAAGATTGTTTACGTGTCTCGTTATGCCTCAGACGTATTTGTTACATCAATTCAAACATCTCTAACCCCTCAAAAAATAATGCTTGACTTAATTAAAACATGTATTCACAATCATATCCTAGCCATTATGAGGCGACATAATTGGTCGACCAGTGAACACACTTTAGATGTAGACAAAAAGCGTCTTGCTTTCCTACATATATAGCTTAGCTTCAAATAAATTACTTTCCTAGACATGTTTTATTAGGTCGAATTACCATAACCATAGGTAACATGCTAACGTTGCAACATCTATCTGACACTTCACTATATAGTTGAAAGTCGCATAGTGCACAAAATGAGGTTTCAAAGTACCTCAAGGACTCATACAATGTGAGAGTAAGGATTCTATTTCACATTTCCCTTATTTAGTCGCAAAAAGACACATGTGGTATGATCACATAGAAAGAGTGTATGTCTATTATAACTTATATTAAACAACTATAAGAATCTTAGCTCAGTCGTAGATACCAAAATATTCCTCGCACCTAGCTCAAGATCTTACTAGCTTGCTCCTCATATCGCCTTTAATAAGTTATCACATCCTGTCCACCATCCAGGCTACATGATCACGAGAATCATGTCGATCCATAAAAAATATTTTGACCTCATCTTGACCTCTTGTCAAGGCGATAACATAATTAAAGTATGTTTTGATCATGTATTCCAAATATTTTAAGCATACAATGTCTCATCTTAGCTCGCTCTTCAAGCGCCTGAGGTGGCCGCTTATATGAGTAAGTCAATCTATGCCTAGCGACATACATTTTTATTTTATGCAAACAGGATATGTGTGTTTTGTGCTACAAATAAATAAAATAATGAACAACATTAAGTTCATTAATTAATAACATCGACACAAAATGTACTGAAAATTACACATCATATTACAATATGTACAAACATAGGGATTTGACATGTGACTGAGAAAAATATCTCTAGGGATTGACTTTATCAAAGGATCAGTCATCATTCGATGTATAGAGACATATTGTATCACTACTTCCTTTTACATTATAATATCTCATACAAAATTATACTTAATCTCTATATGCTTCATTTTTTCATGATACTTCGAATCTTTAGTATAAATGATGGTTGCTTGACTATCACAAAATAAAGTCACTGGTTTCGATGCACTAAAAACAACTTGTAAATGTTGCAGAAACCTTCTAAGCCAAATTTCCTCTTGCACTGCAGCCGAACACGCTATAAATTTTACTTCCATAGTTGATAATGCAATGCATGTCTGTTTCTTGCTACTCCAAGATATGGCGCCATTGCTTAGGAAAAAAACATATTCAGATGTTGATTTGCGTTCGTCAGGGTCACCATCCCAATTAGCATCTGAGTAACCCACTAGATGCAGATCGTTTCCTCGATAGCATAAACATAAGTCTATAGTACCTTTAAGGTACATCAATCCCCTGAACATCTTTCCAATGAGCTTGTCCAGGATTCGATTGATAACGGCTGACTAAACCAATGACATCATAAATATCAGGGCGTGTACAGAACATAGCGTACATCAAACTTTCAATGGCATT
Source organism: Datisca glomerata (assembly GCA_003255025.1). Classification (NCBI taxonomy): domain Eukaryota; kingdom Viridiplantae; phylum Streptophyta; class Magnoliopsida; order Cucurbitales; family Datiscaceae; genus Datisca; species Datisca glomerata. The sequence continues at coordinate 717,740 of QANY01008042.1, forward strand.
AGAATATGAGACTCTGACCATGCTCTCTTTTTCTTCTTGAGTCTTAGGACATATTTCCTGACAAATGATTTCACTATTTGCTATTGGAGTGTCGATGGGTTTGCAATCTCGCATAGTGAATCGTTCGAGTATTTTCCTAATATATGACTCTTGCGACAGAGCAATAAGTCTTTTTGACCGATTTTGATATATCTTCACACCCAGTATAAATGTTCCTTCACCCATGTCCTTAATCTCAAAATGAGAAGACAACCATTCTTTAATGGTAACAACAAATTTTTTATCATTCCCAGCCAAAAGGATATCGTCTACATACAATGAGAAAATTATAAAATTACCTTCAATATGTTAGACGTAAACACAATGGTCTTCATCGATCATCGTAAAACCATAAGAGGTTATGGCTCTATGAAACCTAAGATACAATTGTTTAGATGATTGTTTGAGGCCATATATTGATCTTAGGAGCTTGCATACTTTGCGCATCTTGCCTTTTGAAACAAAATTCTCAGGTTGTTGCATGTAAATTTCTTCATCTTGTTCCCTATTCAGGAAAGCATTTTTTACGTCCATCTGATGTAATTCCAAATCTATCTAGGCAACAACAACTAAAATTAGACGTACGGAGGCAAACCTAACAACAACTGAAAAGGTTTCCTTATAGTCTATTCCTTAGCTACCAAATGTGCCATATATCTTTCTGTAGATCCATCTTTCTTGCGTTTAATTTTGAGAATCCATTCGTTACCAATATTTTTACGCCCTGGTGGAAGATTAACCAAGTCCTAGACATGGTTTGTTCTCATTGACTCCATTTCTTCGTTTATTGCCTTTAACCAATGATCTTTTACAGCTGATGAAAGAGCCTCTCGTACAGTTCTTGGCTCATGTTCATCATGTGGAGCAATCATAAAAGCTTCTCCCTCAAATTTAAAATGTCAACGAGGAATACTTTTACGAGTACTTGTCCGTATATAATCTTCTTACAGATTTGCATCATCGGTCAAAATGTTACTCCCACTTAGATCAAGGAGATGAGACACATTCTCATTAATTTCAAATGTCTGATCTGTAGTAACATTAGTGTCAATATCATCTATCTCATATAGACTCAGATCTTGACTAGCTTCTCTTTTGCTAGGAAATTTATTCTCTAAAAATGTGGCATCTCTTGATTTAAAATTCAGTAAAACTTACATCACTTTGTTCACCAATGAACACGTATCCTTTGGAGTGTTCAACATATCTTATAAAAATGGACTTCTTACCTCTCGGTCCAAGTTCACCATGTTTATGAAAAGAATTATGAACATAAACTGCAGACCTCCAAGGTCGCAGATTACTTAAGTCGGGTTTCCTGCCCATCCAAAGTTTATATGAGGTGGAAGTTACTGATTTGGAAGGTACACGGTTAAGTAGATATGTACCAGTAAGCAGCGCATCTACCCGATATGAAATGGGTAAGCTCGTTTGTGCCATCATAGATCTTACCATATCTAGAAACATTCTATTCCTTCTTTCCGCAACATCATTTTGTTGTGGAGTTCTAAGAATAGTTAGTTGTCTAGATATACCCTTTTCATCACATAATTCTTTGAACTGATCAGAAAGATATTCACAGCCTCGATCTGTTCTTAATGCTTTTATCTTTTTGTTTGTTTGATTCTCCACCAAATTCATAAATCGTTTAAAACAATCCAATGCTTCAGATTTATGGGAGATTATATAGACATGACCAAAACGTAAAATCATCAATAGAAGTGATGAAATATTAAGCGCCACGTCTCATCTTCACATTCATAAGACCAAAAATATCAGAATGAATTAATTGCAATGGATAATCAACTCTTTTTGCCTTTCTAAATGGTTTTCTAGTTATTTTTTCGGCAAGACAATGCTCACATATAGGCAACTCTATCTTTACAAGTAAGCCTAATAGACCTTATTTAGCGAGCCTATTCATTTTTTCTTGCCCTATATGACCTAATCTAGCATGCCATATATTAGCATGCCATTATTACTAGATGATGCTATTAAAGAAAAATAATAGTCATTACTAGCATTGTTATGTTTAGTGTATAGAATAATAAAATTGTTCGAAAAATAACCAGATCCATAATACTTATTATCTAAATAGAAATTTGCATCACTAAATGAAAATTGATATTGAAAGCTAAACTTAAGAGGACAGTTACAGATTTTAAGTTTTAGCTAATCTCATGAGCAAGTGTCAATTCCTTTAACTTCTACTCTGGAATTGTTTCCTACATAGATCCATCTTGCTCTCATTAGGACTCGATGATACTCTATAATTGCTCCCCTCTCTAGTATACTCTATACAGGATAAGATTCAGTTAGCAGCACACTGCTAGAAACATAACAACAGTGAGAAGTAATATATTAGAAAGTACCCCATCTTTCTTGGGTTCACTGGGAGACACAGTGCATACACGCACAAAGTGACCCAAAATGCCACAGTTATAGTATTTCATCTCACTCTTGTTCTTCCTTTTACCGTCATGTTTGCCTCTTATATGATGGTTGGTCTCAGGTTTCTTACCTTTGTGGTGTGGGTTTGCACATTTTCTTTTCTTTCTTTTATTGAAAATTTTAGAATTTCCCTTTCTCTTAAACCTTTCTTTTGGGAACTTGTTTCATCAACATAAGCTTGTGTAGAAGTTTTAGCAGCTTCCAAGCGCTCAGCTTCTAATTCCACATGACGCGCAATATCATTAAAAGTTTTTATATTTTCATTGTGCGTCATGTTGACCTTCATGTGTTCCCAATTTTGAGAGAGGGAACTAATGACAGCTTGAACTTATTGTTCATCAATTAGTGCATGCCCAATACTCTTTAACTCTCTGATCATGTTTGAGATCTCTCTCAAATGTTATTTCATTGTGTGATGTTGATGCTTCACATATGTGTCAAATTTGGTCGTGAGCTGTCTTAGTCTTGTTGCTGAAGTCAAACCAAAATTCTCTTTTAGAGCATCCTCATATCCTTGGCAACTTCAAACTCACACATAAGATCATCTTGCATGCAACTCAACAATGTAATGCGAGCTATGTTGTTCTTTCATTTCCATAAATGATAAGCCTCTTGATCTCTTCTAAGTTGAGCATAAGTACCATTTTCAGGTTTAGTCATACTATTTTCAAGGGTTTCCAGAACTTCTTGTTCCTCGAGAATATACTAAACTTTTCGATGCCAGATATCAAAATTATCAACTTTCAGTTTTTCACCCTTGTTCATTTTAGCTATTATATTTTTTGATGCGGAGGTCATATCAACTATAACATATAAACACAACATCGCATATAAATACTAGCACTTCAAAATAAAAACACATATTCACATCATAAAGTTATGACAAACTTAACTAAGTCAATGATCATGTCATATTGAGTATAGGATCAAAAGTTTACAGTGGTTACAATTATCTCCCATACAAAATATCATATCATCATTACTTAGTTATATGCCCAAAACATATCACATATGAGAATACACTAATCTCATATATCGTAACTCCACTTAGTTAGTACCATAACATGAAAAGTATATACACAAAATAAAAGACTATACTAAACATGGCAACTTACTTAGTTAGAATTAATACTAAAAGCAGTCATCATATGTGAAAAAGAAATGGGACATCACAATATGTTCAACATTTGAACAGACTCAATTCAATGTATGTCCCTTCCTATCTACGCCAAGGCTCAGCCTTGCACTTCAAAGATTTATGAATTACGATAATGCAGTTGATCGGTGAATCTCAAAACGTATATTTTGTTCATCTCTTGATATGAGATCTTCTGCAATACTCTCGTATTGATTCGAGGATTATTTTTTCAAGATCTCTTCTTTATCTACATTCCACGAGTCTGACAAGGAATTGAGAAGAATTTTACATATATCTATCTCAATTTCAATGCCCCCTTTTTCACATTTCACTCAAATGTATTACATGTTCAACCATTTTGTGATGTGGATTCATTTTATACTCACACAGTTCATATTATAAAGTATACGATCCATCAAAATTTTAGGTCTCAATCCATCTTTTGTACTAACATACAAAAAATACATCACTCAAAAACATCAAGGAAAAATAATTTTTATAGGAGCATTAAAAAAATATTTCAATTTAAGTGTGAATGAACTAAGCCATGTCATAGAGACACCGAATTTTTTTCAGACAAAATTCAATCAATACTCGATAGTTTTTTCAGATGGCATATTATATGAAAATACATGATTTTAGAATCATGATAAAAAATTCACTGGATAAATTTGAAACTAAATAACTGATGCATTTTAGAAAAACAGTCTATTTGACCAAAACCCGTACATCAGTAAAAAGATGCCATGGCCTTCAATTGTTAGAAAAGACCTCAAACGGGAGAGGTCCACAATTATCAAATACCCATACTTATTATAAAACTATTTTCCCATTATATGAAATGGGAAACTCTTTGAATGAACACAACATAGTTCACATATTGTTTTTATTATTATTACTTTTTTTAAATAAACCAAATCAAGACAGATGAAGTCGCCCTGCAAAAAAAATATTCCAAATCAAATAGGGCTCAAACAAGTGAAAGAAGAATAGAAACGGGTGAAAATCACGTATCCTCCATAATTCACTTTACTCTGTTGGTGTGAATTCAATGTCGTACTGTAGAGAATTCGTGAAAAATAATTCGGTTGAAAAAATATCTAAAAAAGTTATCTTCGGCAATCATTTTTGACACAAAAATATCACGATGGTGCTTTGCTGTCAATGTAGAAATATATTGAGTAAAAAAATTTTACTTGATTACATAGCAGAAATTATCGAAATGATGAATTATTTGTCAGATCTTATAAGAAATCTCAAAAATGAACTCACACTTATTCAACAACCCAAGAACCTTTGATTTTGTATGTGAAAACTTAATTTTGATGTTGAAAAAATAATTTTCTCCTTTGTTTTATCAGTACTTCTGAATTTTGTTGTTTTTTCTCTAGAAAATCAATTGGCTTTTCTCATCTATCATGGAAGTTAATGAAAGTTTCTATTATTAACTTCCATCGGTAGTTTTTCACATGAAAAATTACCATTCATTCTTTTTCATAACCGGCAGATTAACCCATCGTGGACGTCCAGATCTGAATTTTTCAACCTACATGAAAAAGTATCATTCATTCCTTTTCATAACCGGTTCAGATTGACCAATCGTGGACCTTCGGATCTAAATTTTTCAACGTACAGGAACTCTTAAAATCTTTAGAGGACATATTTATTAACCATGTTATGATGTCACTATCTTTTTTAGTAACTATCTATCTATATCTTATTTATAGAAGTGTGGAAGTTGAGGAAATATTTTTAGACAGTATTATTACTCTTAATTACATTTGTAGTCTTTTAGGTTATTCTTACTAAAAAATAAACATTTAAATCACATCGAGAGCTTTTCAACCATTTTGTTTAAATTCTCATTTTTCAAGACGTTATCTCCTTACTATTTGAATTGTAAAAACAAATATTATAAGCAAATGATTAGTCTAAAATTAACTCAATATTTTGTAGCCAACTATTTAGGTAGTATGAATTAGAAGAATGACCGAAAATGGCAAGGTAATTAATTTAGTTAGGGAAATTACATAGTATGAATTAAAAGAATATCTTAAAACTTGATAAAATAAAATTAATTTTAAGCACATTAAGCGAATCTCTTTTCTATAAATAGCTTCATTTGCTTCATTCGACTCGAAATCTTTCTTCATCGTTGTATGTATTATTATATACCTTAGTGTGGAAAAAATTATGAATAAGTTAAAGCGTTAATATCATAGGACCTCTTACACTTTACCCTAAAATCAACTTACCCCCTAAACTAATTTTCCTTTCTAATTGGTCATCTAACTTTCTTCATCTATCAATTTACCTCACTGACCGTTAAATTGATGTTAAATAGTCACATGCATGGCACATGCTTATTTTTTTTTAATCTTACCCATTTCTTCAACCTTATAAGTTACTCATCTCTCATATTTTTCATCCAAAAATCAGCCACAAACTGCATCTCCTTCTTCACTAATCTGTCAAAATTTTGACAAATTCTCTTCTAGTTTCAGCAACGATTCGGGTTTAGTCTCATGCATGTTCGATTTCAGTTTTATGAATCATATTTATTTTTCTCCTTCATGAATAAATGTTATTTTTTCTAAATCTAAATCTGAACCGTTACTATTTTTTTCTAAATCTGAACCATTATTATTTTTTCTAAACCTAGACCTTTGCTATTTTTTTAAACCCCAATCATTGCTTTTTTTTCTAAATATGAACCGTTGTTATTTTTTATCAATCATATTTATTTTTCTACTTCATGAATAAATGTTGTTATTTTTTTCTAAACCCGAACTATTACTATTTTTTTAAACTCGAATCATTGCTACTTTTTCTAAACATGAACCGTTGCTATTTTTTTTATCAAAGATATTAATTTATCTCCAGCATGAATAAATGTTGCTATTTTTTCTAAACTCAAACCGTTATTTTCTAAACCCCAACCGTTGCTATTTTTTTAAATTTGAACCATTGTTAGTTTTTATCAATCGTATTTATTTTTTTCATTCATGAATAATTGTTGCTATTTTTTCTAAACCCGAACCATTACTACTTTTTCTAAACCCGAACCATTACTATTTTTTTCTAAACCCGAACTATTGCTATTTTTTATCAATCATATTTATTTTTCTCCAGCATGAATAAATGTTGCTATTTTTCCTAAACCCGAACCGCTGCTATTTTTCTAAACCCCAACTGTTGCTATTTTTTTCTAAATCTGAACCGTTGCTATTTTTTTCTAAACTCAAACCATTGTTATTTTTTCTAAACCTGAATCATTACTGTTTTTTATCAATCATATTTACTTTTCTCCAGCATGAATAAATGCTACTATTTTTTCTAAACTCCAACCGTTGCTAAATTTTTCTAAATCCGAACCGTTGCTATTTTTTCTAAACTCGAACCGTTGTTATTTTTTCTAAACCCAAACTGTTGCTATTTTTTATCAATTATATTTACTTTTCTCAAGTATGAATAAATGTTACTATTTTTTCTAAACTCCAACCATTGCTATTTTTTTTCTAAATTCGAACGGTTGCTATTTTGTTTCTAAACCCGAACCATTGTTATTTTTCTAAAACCCGAACTGTTGCTATTTTTTAAGATATTTACTTTTCTGTAGCATGAATAAATGTTATTATTATTTTCTAAACCCGAATCATTACTATTTTTTCCTAAACTCAAACCATTGCTGAAACTAGAGAAGAATTTGTTAAAATTTTGATAAATCGGTGAAGAGGGAAATGTAATTTGTGGCTGATTTTTGGATGAAAAAATATGGGAGATGGATAGCTAATAAGGTTGAAGAAAGGGATAATATTGGAGAGAAAAATAGTCATGTGTCATGCATGTGATAATTTAACAGTCATTTAATGGTCACGTGGGATAAATTGATGGATGAAAAAAGTTTGAGGACCAATTAGGAAGGAAAATTAGCTTAGGAGGATAAGTTGATTTTGGGACAAAGTGCAGGGAAGTCCTATGATATTAAGTGAAACAATCATAGGTCGAGACACGTACATCGCACGTGTTGTGTGACTAGTTTTAAATTAAAAGTGAGAAAAATATAAATAAGGGTATTAGAATTATAGATATTGAATTCTGTATATATTCTTACTTTATATAATTTTTAGCTTAAATGTAAGATCCACAATTTAACTTTTACTTCGCCTATGATAGAAAATAATTATTCCTAAATACCATACTCCAGAATGCAAATACTATAAAAAACAGTAAAAATAATGAGAGAAAATATATATGGGAGAACCGTAAAAATGGCCACTTTTCTAGCTCAAGTTGTAAAAATGTCCAGAAAATTATTTATTGTAAAAATGACCGAAATATGATAAATAATTATTTACTACTGTATACTTTAGTAAACCAATTTTTTACCACAGTCATATTTCGGTCATTTTTACAACTTCACTCCTGAAATCTATCTTTTCCTACAATTTTCTCAATATTTAACCAAGATGGTCAAGGGCATGTGCACTGACACCATATAATTTTACTTATGTAAATGTAAGAGCTTGACAATAGTAATATGAGGAGCAGATACACAAAATTCGAAGGAGTAGATACGACATATATATGTATATATGTATGTACTATAAACTTGGCAACATTTGGTGACTTAACAGCACCATCATCATTCTCAAATCTCAGATTCTCAATAATGGGATTGGTGGAATAACCAAACTAACGATTACCATGCGAGGGATATAAACAATGGCTTGATGATCACCCCGAATTACAGAGATTTACTTATTGTTGAAATATTTATATAGACTTGACATAATCATTGACAACTCATTTTATGTCATATGATACCATAAGTAGTTAACAAAAATGACAAATAAAGTCACTTTTTCAGTGTGAAGTGCAAAAATAGTCATAAAAACTTTTTTCTTCGTTACAAAAATGACCGAAAATGGATAGATAATTATTTTAGTTACGGAAATTACATAGGTGTTAAAAAAATTATTTACGGTACTCTTGTGTAATTTGGTAAATCAATAATCTACTCCGACCTTTTTTTGTAAAAGAAAAACAATTCGGACATTTTTACAATTCACCCATGTTTCTAGCCATTTTTGTAGTTCTCTCATAAGTTAATAGACAATATTGTGTGACAATAGATATGATATTCTGCTGACCATAATGGGAGGGAGTCTTGTGCATAATATAGCAAGAGTCTTATGAGTATACTCTAGCTTATTAAGTTTTGGTCAGCCCATTAGACCAAAAGCCTTCTCATGTTACATACATATATGGGAAAATTAGGAGATTGGGGTATTTTAAGTTTCAATTTTATATAATGTATTTTAATTGTATGTTTAGCACATATGACTGGATTCTCCCTTTAGTTTGTTAGTTAATTAAGATTTTATTTGGTCATTTACGTTTTTTCCCTTTTATAAAACTAACTGTACGTTTCTACCCACTTCCCTCCCTCATAAACCAACCTCAATAACCCCTAAAACCCCTTCTGTATCGCCTCCACTATTCTTCACCCACGATCTTCATTCCAATTTTCAAGAAAAAATGATTTATCTCGACTCCATCGGCTTCAACATCTTCTCCCTCATCAAAAACCACCCTTTAATTGTCTTTGTATCTTTTACCAACATTAAATCAGTCGTCGATTTCATGACGTCCATGAACTTTACTGCTATCGAGCTCCGTAGGATCGTCGGGACCAGATCTGGTTGCGGCTTCCCTAATAGCCGTGATCAGATCTGGTCCCGACTTCCTTTACAGTGATGGTATATAAAAATATACCGGATAATATAAATGAATATACTATATATATACTACGATATATTAATAGTATATAAAGATATACCATAGATATACTACGACATATTGATGATATGTAAAAATATACTAGTATGTTATTATATATCATAGAGTATATATATAAAATTACGTAACATTGTCCGCGAGGGTCCCTTATTAGTCAGGACAATTTTTTATATTTATAATATTTTTTAAGTTTAAGGATGTGTCATTATAAATTTTGGTGATTTGTGTAAATTATAATTTTTGGGGTCATTTTTTTCTTTATTTTTCTATAATAATCTATTTACCCAATTGAGCCAATGTATATTGATCGCCAACACTAAGAAAATGTGACTTCTAGAGAAAATTATTTTTAGTGTGTAGAAGCTTGTGCAGTTGAGACATACATGATATTGGGAGAAGGCGAATTAAAGGTGTGCTCACCAATCTCTTGCCATGAGTGCTTTGATGTTTGAGATAATTAATGCATTGAATCATGCTTCTTTATTTTATCACACTTCACATTGTAAAGTCTTATCTTCCAACTCCACACCATATTGAGTTCTTGGAAAGCTAGATAATTAGGTATCTAGCAATAGCAATATTATAGGAACTAATTAAATTTTTGTCAAAGATTTTGCAACATTAGATTTTTGTCAAATTTTTAAAATATACATAACTAATCTACCGTAACTACCCTTATAAATATACTAATACTCATAAATAAAATAATAATTCCAAAAGAGCAAATATAATAATCAAATCCTACCATATGTCAACCAAAACATCAAGAAACACTGTGACAAGATGATGACATAATCAAAGAAGACGACTAGCATCTACGAGGACAAACATCGGAGACAATTTTCACGATCTTCTTATGTATATGGGCATAACTCTTTGATATTTACATATCAATATTTACAAGTTTTTTTGTTTTGCATACAAATATTTACAATCTATGAGATCCCTATTGGTATGTATGTACCACATTTCATATATATTATTACTAATTATTTACATAGATTAAATAATTTACAATAACAATATTATCACTTAATACTTGATGATTATTATTAAATCGTAATAGATATAAATAGTTCCTATCATTGATTTACTTCAATACAAATTGATATGTTGTACATTAATATGGTTATTTATTTACTTTGATATACAAACTTTTAATAATTTGACTTTTTATGCGGAATGAATAATAAATGATAGGATACGAAATAACTTAAAGAATAAAAATATATCATCGTTCCCAAAGACGTGAGAATGGAGATAATAAAGAAGTAGAAATTTAATTGTCGTTAACATGAGTTAGTTTTAGTGTGATAATGTGTATTTGCAAGGATTATAGTACTACGCTTAAATATGTAAATTTTATCTTTATGTAACTATATAATAACATGTGCTTTTTTTATTAACAACACATATCATCGATGTCGAGATGTCAAGATATATTTATATTGATCGTAATATATTGAATGATGTAAATTTTTATCTGAATGAGCATCAACTGACATATATATAATACCTTTGTTTATTAACATGATATATTCTCCGTGTCAATATCTCTTAACATCTCAAATGAGAACACATGCATGAAAAATGAAATCAAGAAAAACTTTTATTTGGCATCGGAAGACGCGGTTAGTTACATATACAAGATGTCGAGACTGCATGATGAATGATCACGTGTAGCTACATCCATTGGCACCTCAGTAGCTTCCTTATCATTATATGTCAAATTTTATAGGTTGTTGACTTATGTGTCAATAATTCATAAGTTAGTGTTTTATCATTATATTCCATCTAACCGTCCATACTCTCTCAAACCTGTAAAACTATGTAAGATAAAACCAATTAGATTATGTTGTTATGGAATCCATTGCATCCCTAATCGAGTCAACGTCAACATACATGTTTGGCAATGGAGAAGTAATGGTGTCATATAGATATGAAAGGTGTTAAAAATATTATAATATAATATGACTATATATAATAATAGATATGAAAACATTTACGTCATAATTGAAAATATATTATACATCTTACTTTATGATAAAAGAGAGGGTTTAGATGGGTGTGTGATCTTTTTTGGATGAATTTGCCCTTGCTACTCTTCAGTTTCTTCTTTTTACAGTAGGGGCGTAAGAGTCATTTTCTTAGTTAAAATATTGACCGAATTTCAACCATAGGATTGTTTTGATCTGGGCCGTTTATTTAGTTATGAAGATAGATATGAACCATTTAAGTGTTTTAATCTGAGCCGTTCATTCACTCATATATATAGTTATTTTTCTTTAGTTTTAGGGTTGTTTTATTTCCTCTTCGTCTACTCTCTTCGTCGCTGCTGCCATAGCCTAGGGTTTTATGCGTCCACCTCTTCCTCGCTCATTTTTTGTATCAAAGGCTTTACTCTACTTCATCGAACAGGTTAGATGTCTTTACGTTTTTTTTTCAACTCTTTTCAAACTAAGAATCGACACAAACTTAGCCAAAAATTGTTGATCCCATAACCTTTAAGATCTGTCTTCCCACGCGATTTTCTTGAGTTTGTTGGGTAGATTTTCTTTCCATCGTCGCTTCCGATTGTTTTTCTTCCACTTTTGTTCAAGATCGATTTTGGACAAAACTGGGATAAAAACAATAGATTTAGAACTTTAGGTATTGCGTAATTATAGTTATACCACCACTTAATTTGGTTTTTTTTCTTGATTGAATGAAAGATGTTTTATTGTCATATTCGGCGGTGAGGTAAGATTGATGTTTTTTGTTGTTTTTTGGGTTTTGTATTATGCTGTAACGGTGATTTCTTGAGTATATCTTCAATAAATTGTTGTTTTTTTCTTCATTTGTTTGGCTGTTTATGGTTGTCTTTTGTTGTCATCAGTAATAGAGGTCAGTTTAGTTGAATTTATGTTTTCTGAGTCAGAATAAACGGCTGCATATTTGATTAGATTGTGGTCCATGTAACGGTCATAATCCATGTGGATTTAATCAGCATAGTAGGATCACTTGCAAAGAGTATAACATAACTGGATTTTCATCAATCACCGTAGTCTCGAAACAAACTATGGAGGGTAATCGCGTGTACAATTCAAGCAAATTAACTCGCACTGTTCTAGATAAACTCCTACGTATCTTACGTTTTATTCCTTACGTTCAATTTTTCCGCTCGTTAAAAGATGTCCATGATTTAGCATCACATGATATTTTTATTCATAGTGATGTTGATTTGGATCAACGTGTATATAACGCTCCTTCCAGTTCCCAAGTTGCTGCTATTTGGGTTGGAGATTCTACAACCTATAATCATTCAACTCGTGATATTATTATTCAAGGTAAATCTGGCAAAAACATACGATACAATATTACTTTGGATGTTACGAGCCCCTGCAGTATCAATTATTATTTCTTTTGTAGAAAATGGATGGCATCAAGGTACTAAAAGGATTGGTAGGAGACATGGAGAATTTTTATGTACGGAGATCTTGATGCTCTTGCAAACAAGCATATCAAAAGAACAATTAATGTGAAATAAGGTTCAGTTAAAGAGGAAGAATAGAAAAATGGTTTCTTATCGTGAGTATTATTGTTATAAACTCCAAATACACTCAGGTGATAAGTGTATGCTATCACGTTCCAATAGACTTTTCCAACAGTATATAGTAGACATGTACGTAAAACTCGAAAGTTCAAGGCTTGATTATCTTCGAAATTAATAGAATGAGATAAAGAGTTGATTTGTATCAAGGAATACTTGATAGTGTTCATGCTGGTGAACGAGATGCTAATAAAATTGGACGAAGAATCATTCTTCCTGCATGTTTTATTGGTGTTCCTCATGATATGAAAAAATTAGATATATGGATGTTATGGATTTAGTTCAACGTCTCGGTAAGCCTAATATATTTTTTACCATGACTTGCAATCCAAATTGGTCGGAAATAAAAGAAAAAATGACTTCAACTGAGGAGACTCAAAATAAACCTGATTTATTGAGCCGCATATTTCATGCAAAGCTGGAGGAACTAAAGATTGATTTGCTTAAGAAACAAATCTTTTGTCTTGTGGTTGAATATGTGTATGTTGTGGAATTTCAAAAAAGAGGTCTTCTGCATGCTCATTTTCTCATTATCCTCTCTCAAACTTCTAAAATCATTGCACTTAAATCTTTCGATAATTTTGTTTTTGCTAAAATTCCAAGTTCCCGTAAAAATCATCATTTATCAAGAATGATAATCAAACATATGATGCATGGACCATGTGATTTATTAAATCCTCAAAAATGCATGTATGCGAAGGGACGAAACGTGTAAGAATAATTATCCTAAGGTATTTTGCAATGAGACTACATAGAAAAAATATGGATATCTGAGCTATAGACGACGTGATGATGGTACGCCGGTCATTGCTAGAGGTCCGAAGATAGATAAATGGTGGGTTGTGCTACATAATCCTTATTTATTAGCTAAGTATGACTGTCATATAAATGAAGAAATTTGTTCAACCATCAAAGCAGTTAAATATTTGTATAAATATATATACAAGGGGCACGATCAAATTGCTTTTCACATCTCGACCGTAGATGAATCTTCTTATATTGATGAAATAAATTCATTTCAAAATGCAAGATGAGTCTCCCCACCTGAAGGTATTTGGAGAATATATTCGTTCGTGTTGAATGAAGTTAATCCCATTATTATAAATCTCCAACTACATTTGCCGTACAAACAACGTATGTCATTTAGGAAAAATGGTGACTTGATTAATGTGTTGAATTAGTAATTTCGCTCAAGGACAATGTTAACTGGATTTTTCAACATGAATAATATTAGTGAGCATGCTATAAGGTTATTGTATAAAGAGTTTCCGGAGCATTTTGTGTGGAATGAAAGGGATAAAATTTAGACTCCAAGAAAACAGGGTTGTTCTATTTGTCGAATAGTTACGGTTAATCCAATGGAAGGTGAACGTTGTTATTTACGTTTGTTATTAAATCATATCAAAGGTCCTGCTTTGACGATCTGCTAACTGTTGATGGTATTGTCGCTTCATCATTTTGTGACTCTGCGTTACTCAATGGTCTGTTAAATTCGGATTTTTGTATAGATAAATGTTTAGAAGAGGCGTCTAAATATCAAATTCCAAATGCTCTTCAACAACTTTTTGCAACGATTTTAATATATTGTAATCCATCTGATCCTAAGTGGTTATGGTTGAGATTTGAACAACTACTTTTCGGAAGATTACTGTAAAACTTTGTTGACTCCATATATTGTAAGAATTAATATATTGCAGCAGATAAATATGTTCCTCGAATATATGGGAAAATCAATCAAAGATTTTGGATTATTTGATGAAAATCTAGAATCTGAAGTTAAAGAAAATAACTTCAAAGAAATAGATGAAGAACTACAAATTATTGTTGATGAACAAGATCTTAATGCAGCGGAACAGCTAAATTTTGAACAGAAATGTGTGTATGATGCAATATTAGAGAAAGTTCTTCAAGGAACTTTAGGAGCATTTTTTATCGATGGACCTGGTGGTAGTGGGAAAACCTTTTTATATCGTGTTATTCTTGGAACAATAAGATCGAAGGGTTTTGTTGCACTTGCAGCGGCATCTTCTGGAATAGCGGCGTCTATTTTACCTAGTGGTCGTACTGCTCATTCCAGATTCAAGATACCTTTAGATGTTACAGAAAATGTCAATTGCTCTGTTTCAAAACAATCTGGTCTAGCTCATTTACTATAAATGGCTAAAATTATTATTTGGGATGAGGCTCCGATGTCAAAAAATAAACAATTGAAGATCTTGATCGATTATTTCAAGATTTAAATGATAATTGTGCAATATTTGGTGGAAAAGTTATCGTATTAGGAGGTGATTTTCATAAAATTCTTCCCGTGATTCCAAAAGGCTCTAGATATGAAATCATTGAGTCCAGTTTAGTAAGTTCATATTTATGGCCAAAATTCCAAAGGTTTCATTTGACTATGAATATGAGATCGTTATTAGATCCTACATTTGCTCGATATTTATTATCTATAGGTGATGAGAATGAGAAAACTATGATTGATGATTATATTGAATTGCCAAAATCTATGCTTCTTCCATATACGAACGACTCAGAATCGATAAATTATTTACTAGATGCAGTTTTTTGCGACATACATCAATTTCTGAATAATTTAAGATCAATGATGAATAGATGCATTCTTACTCCAAAGAATGAAGACGTTAACGAGATAAATGATATTCTCATACAACATTTTCCTGGTGAAATAGTTAGATATTATAGTTTTGATGAAACTTTATATAATGACAACGATAGAATTCCCAGTGAATTTATGAATATTTTGATACCTACTGGATTTCCTTCTCATGAATTATTATTAAAACCAAATTGTCCAGTGATATTACTTCGAAATATTAATCCATCTGAAGGTTTATGAAATGGAACTAGATTAATATGTCGACAACTCAAACAAAATATGATTGATGCTGAAATAGTTACTGGACATTACAAAGGAAAAAGAGTGTTTCTACCTAGAATTCCATTTATACCTCTTAATGATGAGAAATCTTCATTTCCGTTTAAAGGAACACTATTCTCTATTCGTTTAATTTTTGCTATGACAATAAATAAAGCGCAAGATCAGACGTTAGATTTTGTTGGTATATATTTATCTCGATCTGTTTTTTCTCATGGACAATTATATGTTGCTTTATCTAGAGTGAGAAATTCATCATCTGTGAAGATATTAATTCATCCAACCAATGAAAAAGATATTCGTACTTACTCATATACAAAGAATGTTGTATATAAAGAATTTGTATCTTTAAATAATCCTACCGCTGAAAATGCTATTTTATCATGAGGTAATAATATTCATATAAATAATATTTTATTGTATTTAACATAATTTCTCTTACATAAACAATATAAGTTCTAGGAGTATGTTAACTTTAAAATGTATTGCAGGAAAGCTATGGATACTACAACGAGAATGATAAGAGAGATCACACCGAACATGAAAAAGGGACAGTAAAGGCGATTATTGTAGAGAAAAACTTATCTAGAAATGCACGGAACTGTACTACGACATTACAATGATTAGTACTAGCTGATGAAGAGGTAAGTATATTTATAATAATGTTAACTAAAATATTTATGAGATGCATATTCTAACTATGTGATTGTTTATTTTACAAGGGAACAAAATTTCCAGTCACGATATTTGGTCGTGACATACGAATCTTACATTTTTCTCTTACTTTATAAGATACTTTTTACATATCAAACGCTATTGTCCAGTTCTGTAGAGCATATTATCGTATTGTTAACAATCATTATCAATGGATTATGAATGCGAGAACTGTTATTAGAACAACAACATTGAATGAGATAGCACCAATTGATTATTAGTTTGTTTCACTTCGCAATATGTCGATGCATGTTGATTCCATCCATTCAGTTGGTAAGGGATAACATTTACTTTTAATTTATCATTTTTTACATATTTTGTTACACTTATGTTACAGATTTAAAAAAAAAGTATTTCACTATTATTATATAAAGTATTATATGATTTTGCAGATGTACTCGTGGTTGTATTAAATGTCCTACCTGCAAAGACAAAGACTACCATGAATGGAAATACTATAATCCGTGAAGTCATAGTTGTCGATGAAGGGTGCGTCAATTAAATTTAGTAATTATAAATTATAACTATTTATATTAGTTTCTAATTTTTTTATTACCTTATGTTTCTTATAGACTGCAACCAATGGTTTTAACATGTTGGGATCATTTGTTGACGCTGAATCTGAATCAATTATACAAGAAATAGAAAGCCAACCGATAATCCTTGGAAGACGTCTGAGAGCATCGTCATTTCACAGTATTTATGTATATTTTTTTGTTGCTTTAGGTTAAAATGATGAAACGTAAAAATTTTAATACAATGTTTTTATTTGTAGATATTCCGTTATCAACAAGACCAACTTCCTCTCTGATGATAAATCCCACAGTAGAACAAGCACTTGAACTTCATAGATGATATGGTTAATTTACTAAACTTGAGTTTAGTGAAATTTTGATATTCTAACTTTCATATTTTTGTAATATTAAAAGAGCGTTAGTCATAAAAGAGAACTTCAAGAAATAACTCGTGATCAATGTACACAATTATCAATGTATAATCCAGAGCAACTGACACAAAATCGGATAATCAAGATCCAACAAGTCCCAGACATGCTCGATACGGTATTATTTTTAACATTTTTTTATTATATGTGTGTTTTGATCAACAAAGAATTTATATTAATATTTATTTACAGCATACAAGCATCTAGACAGAGGCAACAATAACAGTTTCTAATGAAAATCAACGATGTTGGTATATGGCATGTGATAATTGTAATCACGCCACTGAGGCTATATATCAGCAAAGGTTTCGTTGTAATTACTGCTAGAAGAACGGTGCTATAGCAACACCCAAGTAAGATATTAAATTATAAATTATTTTCTAAAGTATTATTCATCTTACTACTAATATATTATAAATTTTTATAATAAATGTCACGTGGAAGTGACATTGTCAGATGATACCGGTTCACTCACAACCACTTCATTTACAAAATTTGCTGAAAGTTTTTTTAGGTTGCACTGCAAAACAACTAATGGATTTTGATACTGAGGTATATGAATTTTCTATTGTAATTAAGTTTATTTATATTTTACATATTTTTACATGTTTGATAATAATTTTTGAAATATTTATCAGGACACACTTGTTCGACTAAGCACAGTTGCCCAGACAATGAATAATGGACGAAAACTCGTATTAATAAAATTTCGAAGATATGAACAAGGAAATATTAGATATAATATCGTCAGAGTATCTGAAAATTTGGATAGTTCGTCACCTGCCGAGTCATCCGCTTCAACAGGTCCAAGAAATACTTCTATTGTTAATGTAGAGAGAGGACATTCGTCATCCTCTACATGAGTAGAATCACTATGTTTAAAATTTGTTATATAAATATTGTTTATTGTAGGATTATATTTATTATATGCATGTTTTTGTAGTTTTTTGATATATATATATATATATATATATATATGATGTAGACAGAGAACATTTGTCATCCTCTATATGACTAAAATAACTATGTTTAAGATTTGTTATAAATAAATCTCTGTAAGGATTTTATATTATAGGATTATGTCTATTGTATGTATGTTTCTATTATTTGCGGCACATGCTTAAACTAAAAATTTTATAGGATGAAACTTCAGTGAAAGCTAGCGGAGATTTTGGGTGAAAAGTATATATCTTATATAAATAAAATAATAGCACGTTTATGTTATTTATGTACTTTATATGATATGTATGTAAATAATGTTTAAATATATATTAACTAATTTATTATAAATTATAATTATTATTTACCTCAACTTCCGTTATATAAATGTATATTATAAATTTTACCCAAACATATTATTATAACTGATCATGTGCGAAGCACGTGCCAGTTACCTAGTATTGTAAAAATATGGAACAATATCAGATATTTATGATTATAATTAAAAATACATTATTTCTCTACAAGTTTTAGTAAGTGAAATCAAATATAACAAATTTCTAATATATGACCTGCCCTCCATGTCCATGCGCTAATTAATATGATTTTAATGTAGGTTATTTGGATAAATATACCCTCTTGAATTCGGTTAAAGAATTTTATATCCCTTTTTGAAAATAAGAATTTTTATAGAGGGACTCATTAACTTTACATCACCACTTGCAATCTCCTTATTTCTTCATCATTTTTTTCTTTTTCAATGCACATGTCTAATCAATTTAATAATTTCTTCTTCTTCTTCTTCTTCTTCTTCTTCTTCTTCTTCTTTCTTTTTCAACGAATTTCTTTTAAAACTTGAAGGATTCAAGTAATTTTTATGACTACTTGAACCCTTCAAGTAGTTGTTTCTTATCAGTCAACACACATACACCAGGTGGAAGGGTTCAAGTAGTTGTTTATGATTATTTGAAAAGTTCAAGTAATTGTTTATGACTATTTGAAAGGTTCAAGTAGTTCTTTTTTTTTTTCAGCAATCACCCATACGCCAGGTGACTACTTAAAGGGTTCAAGTAATTTTTCATGGCTACTTGAAGAGTTCAAGTAGCTTTTATAACAACTTAAGTCTTTTTTTACGTCAAAAAATTAAGAGAAAATGAACGTTGAGTACTTGAAAGGTTCAAGTAGTCATAAAAAATTACTTGAACCCTTCAAGTACTCAACGTTCATTTTATCTTATTTTTTGGACGCAAAAAATGCTCAAGTAGTTATAAAAAATTAGTTGAACCATTCAAGTAGTCATAAATAACTATTTGAACCATTCAAGTAGTCACCTGGTGTATGTGTGTTGACTGATAAAAAATAACTACTTGAAGGTTTCAAATAATCATAAAAAATTATTTGAACTCTTCAAGTTTTAAAAGAATTTTCGCTGATAAAGAAAGAAAGAAGAAGAAGAAGAAGAAGAAGAGATTATTAAATTGATTAGACATGTGCATTAGAAAAGAAAAAAAATGATGAAAAAAGAGAGAGATTGTAAGCGGTGATGTGAAGTTGGTGAGTGAGAAGTATAAAATATATTATTTTTAAAAAGGAGTATAAAATTTTTTAACCAAATTCAAAAGTGTATATTTATTAAAATAACCCTTGTAATTTTCTTTAAAAAAAAGTTGTGAAATATTTAAAAAAAATTAGAAAAATGTGTAGAAGGAGGTCACAAATGGTGGGTAGCAGAATGTTGTGGGCCTAAAAAACAGCAAGACCCATTAGCCATATTTTTCAAGAAAAGTGTGGGCCTCCGAGTCCAATTTGTTTGCAGGGCTTTTGATGTAACTAGACATCATCAGTACCTAACTAAATTTTTACCAAGATTTATAGAACATTAGAATTTGGTCAACTATTTAAATATATCAAGATTTTATAGATTCGACCAGTTGGGATGACGCAGTTAATAAAATATCCACACTCATATCTTAGATATTGTTAGTTCGATTCAAAATCCATCATTTTCCTTAAATTTTATAATGTACCTTTGACAAAAAAAGATTTTTTAGATTCATATACCATAAATGCCCTTTTTACATTGACTTAATTACTTAAAATAGAGAGTTTAAAATTAAAATGTTATAAGAAATTTTAAAGAACTAAACTAGGAAGGACTCAAAATTTGGTACCGAAAAATAGTGCGCAAATCATAAACAAAAAACGATTTTTCATTATTTACTTTTTATGTCTTCTTTTGTTACATTTTTTTTTCAATTTGTTTTTCTTTCATTTTTTTTTATTGAGTTGAATCTCTACATTAAAACTCACATTTTTTCATTATTTGTTTTTTAAGTATTTTTCTGTTACTTTTTCTGCATTCTATTTTTTTTAATTATGAGTGATTTAAATATTCAAACTCTCTTTCGAATTGGAAAAGATTTATTTCTAAATGTCTTTAGTTTATATTTGGTTTAAATTTTAAATGTAATTGCCAACCATTAAAAACTTAACTGCCTAAAACTATTAAATTTTTTTTTTCATTTTTTGTGATTTAAATATTAAAAATGACAGCTGCATCAATACTTAACATCTATTTAGGGAGAAATTTTTGTGTATAGTAAATATAATTTTTGTAAGTAAATGACTTGATAATGTTAATCTTTAATAAATTTAATGTTATTTGCAGTGTAACAATTACACATAACATAAATTATGTACATCTATTTACATATAATTTTAATTAACATTTAATCAACTTTACACAAATACAATTAGCTAGTTGGTATTTACATATATTTACATATAATATTAATTTCTTTACTCGATTTGTCGATTCCCCACTTATTAATTGCCTCATTTCTCACAATTTTGAGATTTTTTGTATATTTTAATTTGTCAAGATGTTTGTTATTCTTCCTTTTATCATTCTCCTAAACATTATGAAGTTAATAGTAGAAACTTGTATATCAAAGTAAATAATAAGTGATAATGTTAATGTTACAGCATATCAATTTTATTGCTAGTAAATTATTTTTTTATAACTATTTAAGTCTAATACGCTTTACAAACCAATGCATATTAATAGTTATATACAACTATCACTATTATTATTTTAATATATTATATCAGTGATTTACGGGGAATATCAGTATTTACATAATGAAGATTAATTATGAATATCAAACTATTACCAACAAATTTTCGCGTATACATACATATGTCTGTATAATTATTCACACTATAGAACTTGTGATTTACAATGAATATATTTAATAACATAATTTACAAGAAACATATTTATGCATGCTAACAGGTGATTGTTGTTCTGAAAAGAATAGATGATTGTTGAAACCATACAATAGTTAACTGTTTTTGTTAATTATGTGTTGTATGTTATTTATGAGTTTTAACATGTCAATTTTCATTCTACAGATGAAATTCACAAATAAGAACTTAAAAGATAAACTTTAAAAACATTTTATTAGAAATCAATAACCAAAAGTAAACTTTAAAAACATCTTCAAGAATGTAACAAAACAAAAAAAAACAAAAATGAAAATGAAAGAAACTGAAATCAATAAAAGCATGTACAAACTGAAAAAAAATGATGAAATCAGCGACAACAAAAAAGATGAATTAGAACACTTATTTTCATCTTGCTAAAAATAAAATATGACACTATCATCTAGAACTTGAAAATGGATAAATTTGAGAAAATATCAACAGGAATTTAAAAAAAGGTAGGATGATGTTAAAAGAAGTAATAATAAAATCAGAATGATGGTACAGATTGAAATTCAAAAAAGAAAGCTATCTTAAATATAATAATAAAAATATTAATTAACATAAAATAATCATGACGACAAAAATCACCTTAATGGGAAAATAATAAAATTGTTAACTTACATATAGGATGATAACTACCTTCATCAAAGATTAATTTAAAATTTTAAAATAATAGCTACCTTAAATATATTAAGAAAATATTAATAAAAAAATAAGATAAGTAAAAAAATAATAAATATAGTGGCTAAAAACCTTAAATTTAAGAACACTACATGGAACAATTATAAGGGTAAAAGAGTCTAATTTAGAAAGTTTCATATAAAATTGACAAGTTTCTAACAGCTTAAGAAGCTTGATATTGATTTAATAGAAGTTGTAAAACTTACTATAATTTCTGTTATTTTTACAATGTCAAATCAAGATTGGACTTAACAGGACTCATATTACTAGACCATAATCTCTTTAGGTCTCTCCTAGCTGTGGTCCGACGACACAAAGAAACCCTAAATTGATTGCGGTGCCTCATTGACTTTTTTAAATGACTTTTAGCGAGGATAATTCTATTACAAAAATAATAGTAAAAATTTACTCTTGCAAAAATAGTATATGCAAATGTATCTCTTTAAAAAACATTATATAGTGAGTGAAGTACTACATTTTAAAAATGTCTTTGTTATTTTTAAAAGAAATTAACTCACGTAATTCTTGCATGTTTAAAAGAAACTAATTGTTGATGTCGAAAACTTCAACAGTGAAGTGACATGTAATCTCCTCCCCATGTAGGGATCCTCTCGGCGGGAACTTGCACAATATAGATGAAGAACTCTAAGGTGAAGAGAGCGGGGGGGGGGGGGGGGGGGGGGGGGGGGGGGGGGGGGGGGGGGGGGGGGGGGGGGGGGGGGGGGGGGGGGGGGGGGGGGGGGGGGGTTTCCTCGTGGAAGAGCCTTCGATACCGAAATCAGTATCCTGAAGAAATTTTGGCATAGTTTTCTTAGGGGAGAGAAAGCCTACCTCTTCTATCGATTGGTGGAAGTATTTATACCTAAGTCCTAGGGTAGGAGGATGTTGGACATAATGCCCCTCAAAACATGTGTAAAGACATTTTAATTTAAAATTAATACAAATATACTTTTCTTATAATTGTCTTTTCTGAATTATTATTGAATAAGTTATATAAATATCTGAAAATTTCATATTCATTAATGAGATTATGATTTTGTATTAGTATGAAATTTTTAATGAATGGTTACTAGTACGGTTCACTAAACATTTTGAATGCGTGTGATCTAGACCTGGATCGTTGATGTGGATAGATATCTTAGCGAATGTACTTTATATAATTAGATTATATAGGAAATGCCCGATGTGAATTAACATCTTTATTAACTTACCGTTTATCATAAAGATTTAATACACATAAATCAGATGATCATATGTAGATCAGTCTAAATCTTGAGTAGTCATGAGCTCATATATATGACTATTAGATCTTTTGATTCACTCGTTAAAATTTGTTTGTAAAAAGACCAGTGACTTTGGTTTTGGAGATTCAGTGACATGGATAGCTGTGAATATGATCTTACGAGATTTGAAATTCAAGTTTTCCTAACGGATCATATATTGGTTCTCTTAAGTGTTAATTAAGTAACTGAATGATTATTGAGCTCAAATTTATAATACGATTATAAATTGACCATTCACTATAATGGTACTTAAGGATCAAAAGGTAATTAAAAGGGTAAAATAATAATTTTGATCAGCTCTAATTTACGAACCAATATGGAGGATAGAACTACATGAATTGATTATATCAGTGGATTACACGAAATTACTCTATAAATATATTTTCTAATTACAAAGAATGCAATTCCGTATTTATAGTGGAATAATAATGGAATTAACAAATAAGATTATTTAATTAAATAATTTAATTAATAATCTGATTTATTGAAGTTTCGAATTATGGGTTCATGATCCTCAGCCACCACTGTACTACACAGTAAGGGTGTGAATGTTTCAGGTCATAAGAAAATGACTAGCTTGCAAAAAAATTAAGTTTCTGAGGCAAATATATAAATATGAGATAATTAATTAAATTAATTATCATAATTTTTGGATATTATAATTAATTATATCAATTAGTTTTTGAACTAATCGATAAAGGACACAATATATTTGATTTATGAAATTAAATAACATTAAATTATTATGAGATAATAATTTAAATTTGAATTAACTAATCTATTATTTTTAAACTAACAGATAAGTTAGTTGATATATGTGATTAGATAAGTTAATTTTGAATTAACTGATATCTAGATATTTATCTGATTAAAACAAATAATAAATTTATAAAATTGCCCATTGGCATGTTAGACTGTCATATGTCAATCACTGATTTTTGAATCAATGATTGACATGTCACAGTATAGTGCCTCGCGGCACTACAATGGTGCGTGAGTCTATATATTGCCCCATGACACTACAGTGTGGCGCAGACCTTTGAGGGTTCCATTGGAGTGATACATTTATAAATAATTTATTACTTTATGAAAACTTAAAAAATCTAATAAGCATTTACAAAGAACATATATAGATAATATTCTATCGACCTTCTTAAGCAATCATTCCCAGCATATTGTCACATGTTAGAATAAAAAAATTCTTGTACTTATTTTTTATTTTGCCATCATAATGTCTACAAGAGTACTACACGATGGTTACACGGGTATCGTGTAGTTTACACGATGGTTATCGGACCTCGTATAGTCATTGTGTAGTCTACACGATGGTTACACGGACCTCGTGTAGTCATATTGTCCACTATGTTTGTACTCTGCCGATTTTAATACAGCAATATTAAATATTTTTCAGGGACAATGACACACATAGAGACCGATGAGCAAGACCATTTTAAATATTTTTCATGGCTCTTGGACCATCCATTCGTGGATTTTTCAGTTGTATACGACCTGTCATTGTTGTTGACGCAACAGCCTTAAAAGCCAAATACAAACGAGTATTATTTGTTGCAACAGCAAAGGATGAGAACAACCAAGTATATCTCATTGCATTTGGAATTGTAGATTCAGAAAAAAATGATTCGTGGGAATGGTTCTTCCATAAACTTCACGATGTAATCGGTGATCTGGAAGACTTATTATTTATATCCGACAGGCATACAAGTATACTAAATGTTGTACAGGTTGTCTTTTCCAGTGCGCTTCATAGAGTTTTCATATTCCACATGGGCCAAAGTATCAAATCAATTTATAGAAAGGAAGATGTGATCGCATTATTTTTTAAAGTGACAAAGTTATAACGTCAATCACAACTTGATCGACTGATGATTCATTTTACAGATGCATTCCCAGATATTTAACAATATGTGCCAGTGGGGGGAGTTGATAGGTGGGCATGTTCCCGTTTTGATGGAAGCTGATACAATATAATGACTATAAACATCGCTGAATGTTTGAATGGGGTTTTGAAGGATGCTAGAAAGCTTCTCATTACATGCCTAATAGAACATATATGTGACATGTTACGACGGTAGTTCTATGAATGATGGACGGCTGCCTATCAAATCACCTCGCATATGACAGATTGGGTTGAGACTAAGCTTAATAAGAAGCATCTTGAATCACGTACACTGTTTCCTTCTGACATCCACGAGTTTTGTGTTGCGAGTGGGGGTAGGGGAGTAGTGGAAACATGCATGCGTTGGCTACATGTCGGCAGCACAATATTTTCGGATACAATATGTTTTCGACGTTCTACAAAAATAAGGCTCTAATTGATGCATATGCATAAACAATACATCATCTCAGGGATCAAGGAGATTGGGTCATTAGCCAAGAGTTCATGAAAAAGTGGTATTGCCACCTATAACGAGGCGGTAAAGTGGAAGACCTAGAACAAAGAGAATTCCATCTAGAGGTGAGGAAGTAGTGAGAAGGAAGTGTAAACTTTGTGGGCAAATTGGCCACAACCGACAAACGTGCAGAAATCCAATTTATTTATCTCAACGGGATGACCAAGCCACTTAAACATAAATAATAACATTTGTAGACTTAAATTAAATATTAATATAGGAATATACTTGTATTTGTTATTTAATAATTTCATAAAGTTGACATGTTAAGTCTACAAAAGGTATATTGCATGAGAAGACTAAATTATTAGAGACATCTACTAACTGCCTGAATCCTACAAGAGAACTTAAAGGGATTCGTGTAGATTACACTAGAACTTCACGGGCATCGTGTAGTCATCTTGTAGACTACTCGATGACTTCACGGGCATCGTGTAGACTACTCGATTACTTCACGGGTATCGTGTAGTCATCGTGTAGACTACTCGATGACTTCACGGTATCGTGTTGTAATCGTGTAGACTAAACTAGAACACGGGCATGGTGTAGTAATCGTGTAGACTACACTAGAACTTCACGGGCGTTGTGTAGTCATCGTGTAGACTACACCATGACTTCACGGGAATCATGTAGTTATCGTGTAGACTAAACTAGAAATTCACGGGCATCGTGTAGACTACACGAGAACTTCAGGGGCATCGTGTAATTATCGTGTAAACTTAATTAAATAACAAACTCAAGTATATTTCTATAATCCATAATTCACAATTTAATAAAATAAAAATCCATAAAATATATCCATATTATTTCGGTACAACATTGTCACGTGCAAATAACTCAATCGCAATTCGTTTTCGATATTTTGGCATTTGTTGTTGAGTTATTTCTTGAAGATTCTTCCCATATGCGAGGGCTTCGACAAACTTAAGGGCAAATACCCCCATAATCGAACTTACAAAACATACGAAATGCAAAAACACAATTAAATAACATGTATAAAATTTCAAATGGACTTTAAAAAAAATGTATATTTCACTTACCCATTCTCTTGTTGTGGATATTTCATGATCTCATATTTCCACTCATATTTGGGTTGAACCTCCTGTCTTCTCTCATAAATATTCATCATTTGAGCTAGCCGAGGGACAATCTTCATGGAAGGTTTCATTATTTCAATGCACAATGAGCGTTGATATGGCGTTTCATGGAGTTATAAATACGAATACATTTGCCAATCAAATCAAGCTCAACAGCAATCCAATGACTGATGTTCAAATTCATTAGAAAGATAACCTTATCTGACTGTTTCCAGATCCTTCCAAAACTCGTCTACAAGCCGAGGAACAAGTACTGGAGCTAATCATCAATGTCAATATCCTAGCCCGTGGGATCTTGCCCAAACTCTGTCATTTGGCCAGACAGGTTCTCCTGAAATATCACGAGAAAAATTTTAAATCCTCAACTTGAATAAAAAATTATCGTGAAGTCTACACGAGACCCGTGAAGGTATCGGGTAGTCTACACGAAATCTACACGAGGAGCGTGAAAGTCTCATGTAGTCTACATGAGGTCAGTGAAGGCCTCATTTAGTCTACACGAAGTCTACATGGTGGAGCGTGAAGGACTTGTGTAGTCTACACGAAGTTTACACGAGATCAGTGAAGGCCTCGTGTAGTCTACACGAAATCTACACGAGAGAGCGTGAAGGCCTCGTGTAGTCTACATGAAGACTACACGGTGTGCAGTTCATTAACTTCAAAAAGAAATCATACTTACTTGCAGTAACAAATCACCAACAGTGATTCTTATTTGAGGGTTGTATTCTTGTAAATCCCTCCTCATGAGCTTCATATATGCATCGATATGCTGCAATGTAAAAAAATTAGTTAAGATATTTATAATTATTTTAAATACCACATTAAAAAAGATTATAAATAATTTTTTACATCTGACTCAAACCATTGATAAGGTGAAGAGACTAGTTTTTTTAACTAGGTAAGGTCGACGGTGCAAAATTCAACGTCTACTTTTTCGTTCCTGTACAACGTAAGTATATATCAAAGTCAGGTAAACGATTGTTTTACTACACGATCGTTACATGGATCTCGTGTAGTCTACACGATGGCTACACGATATCAGTGTAACCATCATGAATATTATACGAAAAAGTGTACAAGAAAAATTACAGAACTTACTTTGCTCTTGGGGAGGTGAACCAGGTTTTAAAACTGGCTTCATCCTTATAAGATACATCACCATGCTTGAAAAGGTTTGAAGTCCATTTTGGAAACGATATTCTCATCAGTTTTTTTCCTTCACTGCTTTTTCTTTTCAGTCTTTTCGGTTTCCCAATTAGGTGACTTTAGGACTCGAGATATTTTTATCTTCCTCTCACCAAGTTCACCATGACAGACGAGCTCTTATTCTTCTCCATCATTGGACTGCTCCGTTGACCGAACCGAATCCATCAATGCAGATATTATCGATGCAACATTTTGTTCTTTTTTTGTTTCTTGTTCTTGTTCTTGTTCTTGTTCTTGTTCTTGTTCTTCTACTTTTTCTTCTTTTTCTTTTTCTCTTCCATTTCTTTTTCTATTTCCTTTTTCCCTTCTGTTTTTTCTTCATCTTCATTCCTTTTACTTCTTATTATTCCTTCCTTCCTTCTCTTCTTCCTTTTCTTTTTATTCTTTCTTCTTCCTTCCGTTCCTTCTCTTATTCTTCTTCCTTCTCTACCATCTCATCTTCTTCTCCTTCTCTATCATATTTTCTTCTTTTTCTTCTTTTTCTCCTTCCTTCCGTTCCTTTTCTTCTTCTCCTTCCTTCTTTACCATATCTTCTTCTTTTTCATCCTTCTCTCCTTCTTCATTTTTTTCACTTCCATCTCAATCTCCGTATCCTCTTTGTCGCTAGCCATCATCATGACAGATCGAGGATAGAATGAGTAATCATGTGGTCTCGATGTTACCAGGTGATCCATCAAAATTTTAATTTAGAAAATTGCAAAGGAAATGTCTGATTGTATAGACAGAATCTTCTTATCCATTGAAGTGATCTTTTGATCCATTCCAATCAGAAATTTTCTCACCCAATCTTCATGTCCACTGAACTTCTTGGACACAACATTCTCCTCCTCTGTTTTTTCAATGGTCTCATCAGACATCTTCCTCTTCTTCTTCTTCTTCTTCTTCTCCTCTTCCTTTTCAATGGCCTCCTCCTCATTAGCCTCATCTTCTTCTGGAAAAGGTGATGGAGGAGGCGTCGACTAAAAAAACATGTAATATTAAGCAGACAAAACAGAAAAAAGTGACTACACGATGGTTACACGGGCCTCGTGTAGGCTACATGATGGTTACATGGACCTCGTGTAGACTACACGATAGTTACACGGACCTCGTGTAATTATTGTTTAGATTACACGACGGTGACACGGATCTCGTGTAATCCTCGTGTAGACTACACGATAGTTAAACGAACCTCATTTAGTCATTGTGTAGACTGCATAATGGTTATACTGATCTCGTGTAATTATCGTGTAGATTACACGAGATTAGTGTAGACTACACGAGGTCTGTGTAACCATCCTGTAGACTACACGATGACTATAAGAGGTCCGTGTTCAAGAAGAAGAAGGGTAGAAAATGATTTTGAACATACCTTCTCTCCAACTACTGATCTTCGGAAGCTTTTTTCTACTCCCTCCTCAGTAGGGACCAAGGAAAAAAATGTCAACTAAAAATGCAAGAAATATAAATCAGTATATGTGATAGTAATATAAATTAACTTGTCAACATACATTCTCCTTTGATTTTTTTTTAATATTCTCAATTGGTATTATCGTGGTCGGACACCACTTGAGAATTCTTGGTACCTTGGTCGAAACATGGTTACCATACAAACTACCCACCAATGGGATAGTTTCAAATACTCATGCCTATTTAAATAAAAGAGAGTACTTCCGTATTCAGCACATAAATAATTCAATACATAACTACAGAGAATTAAATAAATTGTGCATGGAAGGCAAATGGACATCCATTGAGTGAATACCCATGAAAAGCAGTAGGGGATTTCTGTATATTTTTTTATTTTTTTCTTGATCTATAAGATCAGCAAAAACAACATTTGTATTCTTCACAACTAATAATGATTTCATTGTTTTGGAGAACGAGAGGTCTCCCCACGGATATTGGTTGAACGCTTCAAGGTCGTCAACCAAAACCAACCATCTCTTCTCAATTAGGGTATGGTTCTCCTTCCCCAACACAAAATGATCTAGCAAATAAATCAGAGCCATCTTGACTGCATTAGAATCTGACTTATATTCAGAGCTCTTGAACTTCTCCTCCAACTCATCCATGGTTATTGATTGGGCTTTGGGAAAGTACATATCAAAGAGTCTGTTGGGGCCACAAATCTTTTTCTCATCTCAGGCTTCACCAAACTTTAGTCCGATAATAAAAGGGAACTCCTTCTTGGAGAAGCACAATGGCTCCTCATTGATAAGAAAATGGATCTCCTCCTAAGATGGAGTATCGTCCACATATTCAGCCTCCATGGCCAGTACCTGGTGGTAGACAGTTTCTGAAAACTTCAGGGATGAGAGATGGCCAAAGCATGTATACCTAAATAGGGAGAGTTGAGTAGCTGTCAGCTTGATCTTGATAACCTCTATGCAGTGGGTATTGCACTTTGCATTGACCCTTACTTTTGAAATTGTGTTAACGTCATAAACGTATCTTAGTTGCATCTTTGCGGAAGCCATGACCTGTAGAATATTCAAGGAAAACATAAGATCAGGAAATGTACACGATGCTCGTGTAGTCATCGTGAAGACTTCACGAGGTGTACACGATATTCGTGTAGTCATCGTGTAGACTACATGAGGTGTACATGATTCTCGTGTAGTCCTCGTGTACACGATGTTCGTGTAGTCATCGTGTAGACTACACGAGTCGTACACGATTCTCATGTAGTCTACACGAGGGCTACACGATCTACGTATATTCCTCATGTAACCTACATGAGGCTTACACAACCCTCGTGTAATCCTCATGTAACCTACACGAGGCTTGTTCAACCTAGAAAAATATCTCAGAAACTTAGAAAAAACACCTCAGAATCTAGAACAAAAACTCAAGAACTCAAAAACTTACCTTGTTGTTTTTCCTTGCTGTGGGAGACGAAGACTCTTTTAGATTTGCAGAGTGAAAGAGAGAGATGCTTGCTGCGATTTCGAGAGAGAGAATAGCAGTAAGACGAAGTGGTGGGGTTTCGTGTAATCATTTTTTTTTTCAAATCGTCATTTGAAATTCGTGAAGAGATTTTTTTAATAACTTCACAAGTTAATTTTGAATTGAAAGTGAATTAGAGGTTAGGATAAGTGAAAATTAATATTAAAATTTATTTCTACAAAATGGTTAGTATGAAATTATACTTAAGAAAAAACCCATGAAAAAAAACCCGAACTCCATACATAGGCTATTGCCAGATCTCTCCCTCCTGAAATACCCTTATCATCGCCCGCTCTACTCAGCCTCCCTCCCCCAAACCTCATTATTTCCTCTCTCTCTCTCTCTCTCTCTCTCTCTCTCTCTCTCTCNCTCTCCCCCCCCCCCCCCCCCCCCCCCCCCCCCCTCCAATGGCTTCTTCCTCCTTCTTCAACTCTCCATCTCTTCCCCTCAAACCCAAAAACATCACTTCCCCTCGCGCACAGCCCAAATCCCATTTCTCCTTCTTCCGCATCAAAGCCTCCTTCGAACCCACTTCCAACTCCAGCACCGACTCCTCTTTTGCTACCGCCAATTCCAACGCCTCTCCCCCGCAAGTCCCGCTCTCAAAGCACCGCCGCCATGCCGATGAGAACATCCGCGACGAGGCTCGCCGCCACAACATCACCCATACCCACCGCTTCTCTGCTAAGTATGTCCCTTTTAACGCCGACCCATCTTCAGATGAGTCATATTCTCTCGACGAGATCGTCTACCGCTCCCAATCTGGAAGTCTCCTTGATGTTCAACACGACATTGCGGCGCTTAAAAACTATGACGGCAAGTACTGGCGTAACCTTTTCGACTCCCGCGTCGGCAAGACTACTTGGCCGTACGGATCCGGCGTCTGGTCCAAGAAAGAGTGGGTCTTGCCGGAGATAGATAGTGATGACATTGTTAGCGCGTTTGAAGGTAATTCTAACCTCTTCTGGGCTGAGCGTTTTGGCAAAGAGTTTCTAGGTATGAGCGATTTGTGGGTCAAACACTGTGGAAACAGTCATACAGGGAGTTTCAAAGATCTGGGTATGACTGTTTTGGTTAGCCAGGTAAATAGATTGCGAAAACTGAATAAACCTGTCGTTGGCGTTGGCTGCGCTTCCACCGGTGACACCTCGGCTGCCTTGTCAGCCTATTGCGCTGCCGCCGGGATCCCCTCCATCGTCTTTCTGCCTGCAAATCGCATATCCCTAGCGCAACTGGTTCAGCCCATTGCAAATGGTGCGTTTGTGCTTAGTCTAGACACTGATTTTGATGGGTGTATGCAGCTAATCCGAGAGGTCACAGCAGAATTGCCAATTTACTTGGCGAATTCCTTAAATAGTTTGAGGTTAGAGGGGCAAAAGACAGCAGCAATCGAGATTCTGCAGCAGTTCGATTGGGAAGTGCCTGATTGGGTTATAGTTCCAGGAGGTAACCTAGGAAACATATATGCATTTTACAAAGGGTTTTATATGTGTAAAGAATTAGGACTTGTTGATAGAATTCCTAGGCTAGTTTGTGCGCAAGCTGCAAATGCAAATCCACTCTACCTGAGTTACAAGTCAGGGTGGGCAGAATTTAAGCCCGTAAAGGCAAACACTACCTTTGCATCAGCTATACAAATTGGGGACCCTGTTTCGATTGATAGAGCTGTTTATGCACTAAAGAATTCAAATGGGATTGTTGAGGAAGCAACTGAAGAAGAATTGATGGATGCCATGGCACAAGCAGACTCCACTGGCATGTTTATCTGTCCTCACACTGGGGTGGCATTGACAGCATTGATCAAGCTTAGAAATAGTGGTGTTATCGGGCCTAATGATCGGACAGTGGTGGTAAGCACAGCTCATGGTTTGAAGTTTACACAGTCGAAGATCGATTATCATTCAAAGGAGATCAAGGATATGGCTTGCCGCTACGCTAACCCGCCGGTACAAGTTAAGGCAGATTACGGGTCGGTAATGGATGTATTGAAGAAGAATGTGTTGAGTAAGGTTTAAAAGGAATAGGCTGGAAATGAGCATTCTGGTTTAGGTGTTGGTTTAGTTGTTTTTGTTTTGAGATTCTCATTGCTGGAGGGGGAACTGATCGATAGAAAGGGAAATCATTTATGAGGTTTTTGGAGCATCATTCGTCAATCGAATTTGACGACATTTCTGATATTCAGCTTTGAGCTTGAATTGTAGCTGTAACTTAAGATGATGAGTGAGCTTCTTAGTTATTATAACTTGTATGTTTTTTTATGAATGAAATAAGATTTTCTTGAATTTAACATTGTTATATGATCTAAATAAAAAGATAGTGTTCAGGTATTCAGACTGGATATTACATATCATTTAAAAGCTTACGAGTTTACAACTGGTGAGAAAAACAAGTGTTCCACTCTTGTAGATGCTATGCCATTCATTCACTCAATAATTTGTTATTCAATCCCCATCACAATAATAAAAAAAATAAGATTATCGTTGTTTATTAATAATTTCTGG
This sequence comes from Datisca glomerata, assembly GCA_003255025.1. Classification (NCBI taxonomy): domain Eukaryota; kingdom Viridiplantae; phylum Streptophyta; class Magnoliopsida; order Cucurbitales; family Datiscaceae; genus Datisca; species Datisca glomerata. The sequence goes on from QANY01008042.1 coordinate 751,625, forward strand.
GTGTTTTAATATAGAAAAAAAGTTAATCTCATCGTTAATTCATTCACATACCAACTACGTCCAACATAAAGAAGCTTATATCATTACAGTGGTACAACGAGAACAGTCAACCTAGGAAGTTAAGTGGCTACTCTAAGTCAACCTAAGAAAATTGAGCTAGCTAAAGGACAAAAAAATGAGAGAAGATGGGGTGGAACACATCTCTTTCACCAGAAAAGTAAAAGAAGACTTGGGTCGAGTTTGTCCCAACGGAAGAGTTGAACATATCTCTTCCACTTGCTGGAAGCAGTTCGATCGCTCAGTGATGCAGAGGGAGACTCAGAGTATGGAGAAGAATCAGAAGAAGATAGATCAAATCAAAGGCCAAACAAGGCTGCCCAAGTCTGCAATCCCAAAACACTATGATCTTTACCTCAAAACTGATCTCTCTGATTGCACTTTCTCAGGTATTTATGATCTTTGCATCATCCTGAAAAGTTTTGGCCCCGTTTGATCAGCAATCACTCCCCACTGTTGTACTTTTGACCCCGTTTGATCAACTAAAAGTATGATCTGAAAAAATTTATCATGTTTTCCTGACTTGAGGGAAAAAATCAGCATGCTGAAGTATTTTTCATTAATCTCTCTGAAATGATTATTTTACACGGATATGGAATTCGCTAGGAAACTCTATGATTGTTTGTGTGTTTAATTATCAGGAAGACTCATATCAGAATACTACTAAAAATTTATTCTTCTGATACCCCATTAAATTGCAATCCCAGAAAAAAGAAACCGCCTTGTAATTACTCCGATTCTCGTCTCCATTTACTATTTCTGTGAAGAATACAGTAGAAAATACCAATCAAAGTCCTTGAATCTTGATCAACCGAACTTTCTGAGGGACTCTACAAAATTTCTGACTTTCTCTGTTTTCCTCTGTTTCTTTCTGCAATTCCAAGGCCCCATCGATGAACATACATGCAAAACATTGATCGTACTTTATTTTTGATGATATAGTCTCATGCAACCATCAATAACCTCAACTCTAGTTTTCCGCTAACAGACGAAAGCAAAGAATGTTTCCTTCAATTTTTTCTGTTTTCAGTAAGGTCTTTCCCCCATTTTTTATTGTCTTTTTTTTTTTCTTTTTCAACAAGAAAATGATTGATCAGTCACGTTGGAAATATGAAGATTTGAGCAGAAATGTTTATTTGCACAATGCTCTCTCAAACTTGATTTTAATTTGCTCCTCTTTGCCAATGGACGAAAAAAGAATGTGAAAAGATGTATTTTACATCATTACACTTTGATCTTTACTTCAAAAACCGATCTCTCTGCCTCCGCTTTCTCAGGGATTGAACAAGTTAACATTACTGTGATAGAGCCCACAAATGCCATTGTCTTGAATGCTCTCGAACTTGTCGTTCATAAAGTTTGCTTCACCAACTCGGAAAATCAGGTTCATATTGTTTGTCCATGATTTCTCATTGATTTTGAAAACCTTAAATGGGTGTTACGATGATATTTGTATTCTAAATATGCAGAAATATAGGCCTTCTGATGTTATTATGGATAGTGAGGATGAGATACTCGTGTTGGTCTTTGACGAAAGGATCAACGTTGGTGAAGGAGTTTTGGAAATTAAGTTTTCTGGCGCTCTTGATAGCCACTTAAGAGGATTTTATAAATGGTGTTTATTTCTATCTCTGTTTTCCTTTAAATTTTTCACTTATAACGATATTTCTAACACAAATATTGGAATATTAGTCACCAAACCGAATCTATTCAATTTTATGTTCTTATTTAGAAAGCCACACGTATAACTTGTTCATATTTCTGTACGGAATCGTAGAACAACTAAATTTTTTTTCATAGTGCCTATATTGATGGAGGGTTGAAGAAGAATATGGCAGCAACTCAGTTTCAAGCAGTGGATGCCAGGCGGTGTTTTCCGTGCTGGGATGAACCTGCCCTTAAGGTAATGAATAACAACGTTACTTTTACTATTTCTGGTTTTATTTCAAAGCTATTATAATTTCCATCTTTATACTTATTTCAGTCCTATAACAGGCAAGCTTCAAGATTACATTAGACGTGCCATTAGATATGATGGCACTTTCTAATATGCCTATCATGGATGAGAAACTTGATGGAAACATTAAGACAGTTTGTTTCGAGAAATCTCCGATTATGTCAACCTATCTGGTGGCTATTGTGATCGGTTTATTTGATCATATTGAAGATACCACAGCTGAAGGTGATATGGCTATACAATCTGTGTTTGATCTGTGGGTTTCTTCATTTGTTATTGTTGATATTTAAACTGGTTTACAGGAATAAAAGTTCGAGTATATTGTCCTATCGGTAAGAGTGATACAGGGAGATACTCCCTAAATCTTGCTGTTAAAGTGCTTGATCTCTTTACTGAGTAAGTTTTCCTACAGACACCCTGATTTCCCTTAAGTTGAGACTCGAGATTGCATTGTTTAGTCAAATACAAATGGATACAGAACCCAAAGCAATTTGCTTATTGTGTTCTTGAGTAAGTTTAGCTCCTCCTTTTATCACTTTTCTGAGGACAAGTTATCTTAGAACTATTCTATGGCTATAACTTCCGCTGCCTTTCTGGTTTTTTACTCTCTTAAATGTAATCTGGCACCATTGAGTAATTAATCCTGACAATGAAGTTATTTAGGTACTTCTCAATGAGTTATCCACTTCCGAAACTGGATATGGTTGCTGTACCTGAATTTTCTGGTGGAGCAATGGAGAATTATGGTTTGATCATATACCGTGAGAATTTGTTGCTGCGCGATGATTTGAATTCTACGGTTGCTAAGAAACAGATCGTGAGTTACTTGTCTCTTTACTTTCTTTACTCAACTTTAATATGTCCAATTCATTGCCCGTGCGTACTTCATAAATATGTTTATAATATTTTCTTTGTAAATGAGATGAGTTATTATCTTTTAAATGACAAAGATGTAATGTAGCTTAGCAACAAACCACAAACAGCATTGAGTCACCCGCAAGTAGAGCTACTAATCAGCCGAAGTTTACTAATTAAGAGCTAAGTTTACTACATAGATCAAAATTTGTTCTTATTCAGTAATCTTGAATATCAGATATGATTTACAGAAGTAATACTTAGAGTTTGAATCTCCTTAATGAACTTGAATATACCTTTCACTCCATATGATATAGATATTAGAAACATCATGGTAGCTTACGGATTTTCACCTTGAGAGAGTTGTCTTTGAAGCAGCTCAAGAAATTTCTGAATCCCAATCTCCAGTCTCCCTACAATGTTTTTGTATAATAACAAAGATAGTCTCGTGATTCTGTCTTAGACTACAGAACACACACCATGAAGGTACTCGCTAAAGCCTCCGGCAGCTAGCTAGTGAATCTTTTGTTGTTGAACTGCTAAGAACAAAGACCAACGGACAAAGTCGATTTAAAACTTCAAATCTGTTTGCATATATATTAAGTATTTCTGAGCTTTGGCTTAATCTGTTTGAGTGCCAACTTCTTGAATGTGATTGTGAACGCTTTATGGAGTCCAAACTTAATTTGATCATTATATATTTAGTAAAAAATATTATTTTGTTATTGTCAGCTCACAATTGTAGTGGCACATGAAGTAGCACATCAATGGTTCGGCAATCTTGTAACGATGGAATGGTGGAACGATTTGTGGCTTAACGAGGGTTTTGCAACTTGGGTAACTCTTTACTTGTTTCGCCCTTCAATTTCAGGACCAAAAGTTGAAGTTTTAATTTTGTATCATTATGTAACTGTTGCATTATTTCCTTTTGTATTTCTAGGTAAGTTATATGGCAACTGACAGATTATTCCCAGAATGGAACATATGGACCGAATTTCTTCAAAGGACTAGTCAAGGCTTACGTATGGATTCCCTCGAACAATCTCATCCAATTGAGGTAAGTGATAGTCAAATCTCACATGTAATTCAATCAAACTAGCTAAATGGAAAGGCTTAGTATATGGAATTGAATTATTATTAATGCTTATTGTATTATTTTAGATGGAGATACACCCTGCTAGATCAGTTGAAGAAAAATTTGATGCCATTAGCTATGACAAGGGATCTGCTATTATTCGAATGTTGCAGGCGTATCTTGGAGACGCCATATTTCGGGTACAAAAAGTTCATTATCTGTTAGCTTAAAAACGTCTACCTTTTTAAGTTTAGGTTTCTGATATGTGGTGACTGTGAATCAGAAATCCTTGATTACGTACGTAAACAGATACGCTTGGACGAATGCAAAAACGGAAAATTTATGGAGCGTTCTCTCCGAGGAATCTGATACTCAGGTGAACGTAATGATGGACACTTGGACAAAGCAAAAGGGATATCCAGTCATCTCAGTGAAGTCCAAAGATCTTATTTTGGAGTTTGAACAGGTATATTAAACCAGTATCGAAAATGTTATTAATTGAAAAACTGCACGAAGCTTATCGTGCACAAAAACTTACATTTAAATTTTTTTTTTTTAAACTTTGCAGTCACAGTTTTTGTTATCTGGTTTGCATTCTGATCAACAATGGATAGTTCCAATCACATTGGCCCTTGGTTCATACAACAATTGCAAGAACTTCCTTTTAGAAAAAACACATGATGAAATGGATGTAACCGAACAACTCGAGATAACTAATCGAGGCACAAGCAATGAGAATTTCTGGGTCAAAGTCAACATTAACCAGAGTGGCTTTTATAGAGTGAAATATGATGATAAGCTTGCAGCTCAATTGATGAAAGCAATAGAGGACAATTGCTTGTCAGCAACAGATAAGTTTGGTACTATAATGTTTCTCTTATAACCCTTAACACAAAATCTTAGCTTGTTTTTTTTTTTAAATGATTAGTCATTGTTGCTAACAATTAACAAATAGGTCGTCTTCATATTTGAATTTTCAGGCATCTTGGACGATGCGTATGCGCTTTGTGAAGCTTGTCAGCAACCATTATCAAGTTTACTCTCTTTGATGGATGTATACAGAAAAGAGCATAACTATATTGTGTCTTCAAGACTCATTCATGTAAGGGAACTTCTATGTGGCGTTATCATCATGTAGTATTACTCTAGTAATCATTCTTCTCAATAAAACCGACTGTTTGTAACCAATGACAGGTTTGTAACAATATTATGAAGATCTCAAGTGATGCCATCCCGGACTTGGTGATCGAATTGAAACAATTTTTCGTCAATATCCTCCAGTACTCTGCTGAGTAAGAACAACTATCATATAAAGCAAATTGTGTAAGAAAAGTTCTATATTTACCTGATTGACAATTTCTTTAATATAGTGCATTGTCACTTATGCAGGAATTTAGGTTGGGAAGCAACAGAAGGGGAGAGCCATTCCCGGGCATTGATGAGGGGGGAAGTCTTTTTGGCATTAGCTAGGTTTGATGATGATAAAACTCACGAGGAAGCGATACAACGATTTCAAGCATATGTGAATGACAGGAACACGGCACTTCTTTCAGCTGAAATGAAGAGAGTAGAAGCCATTATCCTCACATTGTATTCTCAACTATGTCGTCCTTCGAATTAACCAACTAAAACGTTTTTAAAATGCTTTATAGGCTACTTTGGTCGCTGTGATGAGAAATGCTTGCACTACAAATAGGAATGGGTTTGAGTCATTGTTGAATATATACAGAGAAGCTAATTCAGCTGAAGAGAAAGAACAAATTTTGTGTAAGATCGATCGACTCGCCAATTTTTCTTACACAAATGATCCATATAACCAAGCATTCTCTAAGTCTCATGTTATTGCTTCATCTTTGAAATTTAACAGGTTCTATCGCATCTTGCCCAGACCCCAATATAGTTCTCGAAGTTCTGAACTTTTTGATCTCCAATGAGGTAATATCTTCAGTTAAATGAAGATATTTGCTTGTAAGATTCACATATTCAGTCACAGTCGTACAATTTCCATGCTCACCTCGAAACTTTTAGGTTCGAGAACAAGATATTATCTATGGACTTCGAGGAATAAGCTTCGAATGCCGTGAGACAGCCTGGCATTGGTTGCAGGTAAGCAGTTCCTCCTATGACAAAATTCATATCAATTGGAATGAATTTGAGGTGAATTGGGATTTATATAGGGAACTATGATTGTGAAACTATTTACCTTGCAGGATAATTGGGACCTCATCGTGAAGAAATATGGTGCTGCACTTCTTCTCACCTACTTTGTCCGCAACACCATCACTCCGGTAAGTATTCATCGTAAATAAATGTCTCATTGGTTGAAGAATTGTGGTGCATTCATATTCTAGTAGTATCCTTGACGATTGGTCGAACAGTCATTTGAGAAAGTAGCTATATTTTACAAGTTTAAATAGGCATTATTGCTTTGAGCTGCGTGTAGGAGTAAACATAAACAATCTATAGTTTTCTTTTATAAAGTTGATCCTTTAGACTTTTGGTATACAGTTTGAATATGGGCAAATCTTGCAGTTTTGCAGCAACGAAAAGGCGGATGAAATAGAAGCATTTTTTGAAAGTCGAATGCACATTTCAATTGCTATGAATGTGAAGCAAAGCATTGAGCAAGTCCGTATCAAAGCCAGATGGGTCGAACATATAAAGAAAGACAAATCTCTGCATGACTTGATCAAAAAGCTTGCTATCAGAAAATGACAAACTTTTCTACCACATAATACTATCACACAATACTGTTTTGTCACTATTCCTACTATTATTTGCATGACAACAATACCCTCCCTCCATCCCCCCTCCCTTCTGTCTCTACTAGTACAAATTTAAGTATAGATGATAGCAGGGTATTAGTTTTTATCACAGGTCTTAAACCTATCATCTAAAAAGACTATGAAGTGTAAAAATAAATTGATTTTAGTTAACATTATAGGTTTTAATTAACCTATTATAATAAGTTCACCTATTATGAAGGTGGAAAACTAAGCTGGATTTGAAAGCTAACTGCTGAATTTACTATTAATTATGTCAATTAAGCAACATAGGATGAACAGAAAGCACAAGAGCAATCTCTCAAAAATGACTTGGTCAAAAGGTAAGCTACCAAGAAATGACAACTTATAGTGCATAAAATACAAGCAGAGAAACGTTGGATGGTGTCCGTTCCTCTGTTGCTTTACCCCCTAAAATGCTCTGTTGCTATCGGCTTTTCATGAGGATCCAACCTGTCACTCATTATGCTAATTCAGATTAGCTTCGTTAATGATCAACGTTCACTCATTATCTATATCTATACTATATTAAAAACAGTTTAAGCAGATAAATTTTTTATTCTAATCATTTAAAAATTATTAAAATATAACATAAATGACGTATTTCACATCATTTCTCATTTATTTAATTTGATAATATTTTATGTTTTATCTAATAATAATTTTTTTTAATTAATAAAATAAAATATTTTGATAATCTTATATAATTAGAGACATAAATATCCGTAGATTGATTTCAAGATTTTTTTTACTAATATTTAATTATGAGTCAATAATAAATTTTCAATTAAACATTCTGTAATATTTATGTTATCAGTAGCATGAAAATTCATATAAATAAATTATAGGATATTAATATATTTTGAATATGAGACTTAATATGATATAATTATTTTTTAAGAATATGATAAATTGGTAAAATAGAACTATTTTCTATACTATTCAAATAGCATTAATATTTTAATATTATAAATAAGCTATTATTATTATTACTATTTCACTTTTAGTTTAGATGTACAATAATTTTTAAAGATGATAGTATATTTATTTCAATTTTAATATTAATTTAAATTATATATACATTCTAAATTAGTTGAATAAATGTGAAGCATGTACGTATCAACTAATTTTTTTAATAACTCTCTAAAACATTAGTTAGCCGAGCTCGTGACCTCTACTTCATAGAATTTTGTTGTATGTCAATTACCAAATACTCCAACTCTAATACACAAAACCAGTAACCTAATACATCTTATTCATGGGGAGAAAAAAGGAGACACGTTTTTGTTTATGTTCTATGGGAAACAAATAATAATAAGAGAGAATTTATGGAAAACCAACTTAAAGGCCCCGTCTTTTTCTAACAAAATTAAACATTTTTCTAACAAAATTAAACATTTTTTTAACAAAATTCGACAATTTTTTTATAAGAGAAAAGCTTCTTTAAAAATGATTTTATTTGATAGACAATGATCTAGTTAATATATATTTTTGAACTGTAGTTTAATAAGTGTTAATTTCAACGTCAAATTATCTAATTAGAACAAGATCTAACAATAAATATTTATTATAGTAGAGTAAGGGATAATTAATTTTTTCTTCTATAAAAAATGTCATATTCCCTTACAAATTAATCAGGGATCTTAATTTTTAGTTTTCCTTTAAAGGATATTTCCACTGTAATTTCATTCATAGTAATACCACACCTAGACATCGTGGATCTCAAAATTCAATACACAACATAACTCCCAATCAAAACTTCCCTATGCATCTCCAAAATGATCAACAAAAATAGCTTTAGGGGGGGGGAAATTCCTAATTACAGCAAAAAAAAAATTTCAAATGTATAAATCCAAAGAGCAAATTTTTCATCTCTGTATGTTAAAAATAATTTTTATAATAACAAAAATAAAAAAGAGATATCAAATCTGAATTAGGCAAAGCTTCTTCTACTATTATGGGCCTGGACTCTGTTCTCGGCCCAAATTAGACCTGCCTTTCCCCTGCTTCTGCTTCATCGAATTCATCTTCTCCAATTCCAATCCCGCTCTCACTCTTGCAATGAAGCTGTCAGCTTTCGTGTTAACATCTGGGCTCGGACAGAACATCAGCGCCGTCGAGTCTACGCCGGCGTCAGTTGCGAACTGACTAGTCGATGTGCTTGCTCCGTAGCTCGGTGAGTCTTCGCTGTCGTCCAATTCTGGGGAACCTCTTGGCGAACTATTATTGCTTTTTATCCTAACAAAGTCCCCGCGCACCACGTATTTCCACTCTGGTATTTTGAACGGTGGTGGGGGCGGCGGCGGCGGTATTGGATGCAATGGTGATTCACTTCCAATGCTCACATTGTCGTCTGGATCGTTGATTCTAGACGATAAAGGAATTGGAGGCTTATGGTACTCGGACTTGATTTTCATACCTTGTGCTTCGCTTCTTGACGCCCCCGCCACTAGAGTGACAGGTATCTGTTGCGGTGGAGGCGGCGTCGGCGGTGGAGGTTGAATTGAATGGACTTTTTTTCCTTTTCCTTTCTTCGAGGAGAAAAGGTTGTGAAAGACGGAAGGAGGTGGTGGTGGCGGTGGTGGAGGCGGCGGTGGAGATGGTGGAGGCCACAAAGTTTCTGGAGGATGAGGACTGAAGAAATCGTCAAAATTTTCCACACTTTTTTGTCTCTGCTTTTTCTTCTTCCTTCTTAATTGAGTCAAAAATTCCTTAGTAGCACCCCCTCGCTTTTTCTCATTTTTGCCACTCTTGCGCTCAGGTACTTGTGAAACCAATACTCGCGGCGGAGGTTGGACAGTTTCAACTTCCAAATCCTTATTTTCCGACCTTCCAGTCTTTTCCACGTGACCAACAGCTTCATAAGTCCGCTTCGCTTTCCGTTTAATCACATTACCTGGCGGTTCGTCTGGCGGCCGAGGTGTTAGAGGTGACGGCGGTGACGGCTGTGGAGACCTTCGCCGGGGAGATGACGGCTGTGGAAACACTCGCCGTGGGGGTGACGGCTGTGGAGACATTTGCCGTGGCGGTGACGGTTGTGGAGACATTCGCCGTGGAGATGACGGCTGTAGCGACAGTCGCCGTGGTGGCGATGATGGCGGAGAAGAGGTAGGCGGTGGAGAATCGGAAACATGCTCTTGATGATGAAACATAAATGTATCTGCAGCTCTGTTCTTGATCTCCAAATCCCCTTCTTCAAATTCCTGCTGAGGATGACGGTAACGAAGCTGATCCGAGCTCGGCATCCGATAGCTACTCACATAAGTATCATCAGAGAATCGCCACCGCTCATCGGCGCTAGCCCAAGAAGACTCCTGGCGCAGATCCGGGTACGAACTGCTGCTCCTCAACCTATTGAAGCTGCTATACGCCGTCCGATCTGAATACTCACGCCATTGACGTGGGGTTGACGGGTTTGACTTCCGAGTCCGATCTGATGCATTTGAACTGGTTTGATCTTCATAAGGACCAGTGTTTTCAGTGTGGTTTCTGCTCAGAAACCCACAAACAATGGCGAAGAGAACGAGTACGATATTGAGAGAGTCCCAGCTTTTCTTGACGGAACTAGGTCTAAATATTTGAGATGTGAAAGACAGAAATGAAGGTACAACAATGAAGACTAAACAAAAGGCAATGACAAGTAAGAGTATGATAGAGACACCAGAGTTGAGTAGCAGAGATGATGTACGGCGAATGCGGCGGTGGCGGTAGTCGGGTTGCTGGAAGCTGTTTGAGCCTTGTAGCCAGAATGGTGGTAGCATGTCTTCTTCTTCCTCCATTATTTGGGGTTTGGCTGGTTTTAGAGAGAGAGAGAGGAAAGCTTTTCTTTTTAGGACACTTTGGTATGCTTTGGTTTGCTTTTTAATGAGCTTTTCCGGTTTGCTTTTGCTTTTAGGCTTTGTGTGGTTGTTGCTTTGAGTTTATTATATACAACTGTGTATATTTATATATATGTTATTGAAATGTTGGGGAGTGATGATTATTTATCATGCATTTTTTTCTTTTTGTTATGTCGAAAATATTCGGTTGTTTCCGACGAATTAAATATTGAACGCTCCTTCCTATATTATCCAATATCATTTTGTATAATATTTTATTTATATTTTTAATAAATAATGAAGAGTTTCATACTTTAAGGTGATTTTTAATTAATTATAGAAGAGTGATAATAAGATCTATGATGGAAAATTTCAAATAAAAAAGGTTGTAAAACTTAACCAAATGTGATCCATGAATGAGAAAATCGGTGCCCATATATGTATTATTTCATTTTCAAACAAAATGAATTAATAATTAAGAGCAAGAGTTATCATTTTTAAGAAACTTTACGTTGTGTTTTCAATGCATTTCACTCAATAGCCGAATTTCACTTGAGTTTATCAAAAATTTCAAAACGGTCTATTTTGTGACTTGTTCTTTCAAATTATACAATGTACATAACATTTTTAACGAATATTCGGATAAGATTGCTTAACAAATAAAATAAGAGAAATCATAAAACATCACATTTGTCTCCAAGTTTAAACAAATTGGTTCGCTCAGCTACATTGTTTGCTAAATGATATTCATTAAATATGGGACTTGGATAATTAAACCAAGTTAAGCTTTAAAAACAACCAATAAATCACTTCTTTATTTACTTTTTATAGGGAAATAAATCACATCAAAACATTAAACCACCATTAAATGTAGCAAATCATGAAAACCTGTTATGTTCTTCTCTCACTTCTTCAAATTCTAATGGAGGTATTTTTCTTTTGTCTATTTCTGTAAAAAGAACTCACTTTATCCATTTTATATTAGAAGAATATAATAATTAGCATAATAGTAATCCTTTTTTTTCTTTCTAAAAAAATCCTTAATTTTATTATTCAAATTATATAAATAATTAGTGACCTGACCAAACCAGCTAATAACCCATGTTGATAATAAGGTTTTTGATGGTGGAAACAGCAACATTATCATATTTCAGTCGAGTTAATACAAGCCGCGTTAAGTAAATCGGATCTTAATCCATTCCATACACGTTAAGTGGAAACGCGTTTTATGTCATGTCACTATCAACACAATTTCTCCTTTTTTTCCTTAATTTTGTTTGACTTTTCCCTGCACAACAACTTACTTGACACTCTTGACTATTGAAAACCCCTGTTTAAAGCTTTGGCCGCAAGCTTCAAAGAATTTGAAGCATCCAAAGTTAGAGCTTTCTTTATTCTTCAAGTTTAAACTTTGGTTCATTCATTGGCTGTTTTGCTAATTAAGACAATGTTTCAATTACTTAACAAGATATAGATAGAAACAAAATCTAATTAGACCGAAAATAGTTCTTCATCTCAATATAAACATATATGTTTCAATCATCTCGATGTTCGTATTGAACAAGGATGATTAATATTATCTTAGCATAAATGTCAATATGAAAATACCCTAACATTTTTTTTCACTTTTTACTTTTTTTGTGTTTTTAATCATTTTCTTAGAAAAACCCGACACTGGACAGCTAGGATTTAACATGACTTTTCATATTCCGCCAACAGTAGAGGATCACATAGGAAATCTGCTATTTTTCACCCTGAGTTTAGTAAATATCTAAACTTCAATGGAGATGTATAAATAGTCTATTTTAGGATGAGTTCATTATTACTTAATCGAGGAATTAATATACAAACAGCTTGGAGCTTTTCAAAGTTTTCTGATCTCTTTCAAAATAAACATATCTCTGTTTGCCAGACTCAGATTCCATGCTCACATGAGAATTCAATTTACAATGCCAGTCTAAAACAAATTTCTACCGCTATATCTGCGAGCCACATTGCAAAATAGACAACTTTTTGCAATATCATTTTGAAATAACATAATTTCTTGTGAATTCATGTACAAAACGAACAAACTTACAAAAAAAGAGAGAGAAAAAGGAGTTAAATACTTGCTTTCTTATCATAAATCTACACTTGTATGTACAAAACAAGAGAGAATTCGAAGAACTTCACTTCCTGAATGACTAATCTTTTTCTTTTCTTGCACACCTAATAACAGCCATAGCAAGGGAGCTTACTCTCTCAACCCTCTTTGGCTTCCCTATTTGTCCTTATCCTTGAGGAAGTTGATTAAAACGTTCAGCAGAAAGGCGATATTGTGACAATGATATTTAAAACACGATCACGCCTACCGTAATCAATGCAGTGATAGTGAAAATCAAAGCCTGCAACATTCATAACACTTGGATTAATAACAGTAGGTAAAACCTTTGTATTTCAATAATGTCCAATGAAACAAAAATGTCCAAATAGAAACACTCTAGTCTAAAACACTGTTGTTATACCTTAACTCAAAATCTCAAATAAAAAAGGGGGCCGGGGGGAGCCTGCTTTTGTCCATATCAAAGTAATAATTTCTTGAATCGCACCAAATATGCCATAAAAATTACAATCCAGTTACAGGTGGTCGACGGTCGCATGTAAATATTAAGCAAAACAAACAAATATTATGAAGGCAAAAACAAAAGATAATACTTAAAAACTTAAGAACATAGTTCTTTTTTTATCGGTAAAAACTTAGGAATATAGTTCAACTTACAGCTATTGCAGAGGCAGCAAGACCAGCTCGCTCTCTGGGATCTTTATGATAGTAGTTCACAATGTATAGGATCGTGGCATAGTACCACATTAAAGGGCAAACAAATCCAAGCAGAAATCTGAAAACAAATATATGGAGACAAATTAAAACTAGAAAAAACAACATGGAAAATAGTTGAAAGCATGCATGAGAGATGGTTTAAGGTGACTCACGAGAACCATCCAATTCCACAGCCAAAACAAGGAAGAGGTTTATCAAACATTCCCAACTGAGGGTTTTCTGCGTCTCTAACAAGCACATAGTCACCATTTCTATCGTCCACTTTAACCATTGAGAGCCCCGTGTTTATCACCGTACCTTTAGCGCATGATCCAGTCACATTATGCTAAAAAACTTATGCAGATTTAGTAGTGATGCTTCAGCAAACCAACAAGGACAGGTCGTTTTTATGCATATAATAATAATTACTGGAGTTAACTACCGTCCAGTTGAATGTTCACCATTAATTATGATAAGAGCTACACCTTGACCAATTAAGCTTTGGGGGGGGGGGGGGGGGGGGG
>QANY01008042.1:765509-922375 GCA_003255025.1 Datisca glomerata
GGGGGGTGTTAAACTGGAGCAGGTCTAAAATAGGACATAATAGAAACAGATCATCTAATCCACTAAAAAAACTGGCGATAACTCATTTGAAGCTGTACTCTATAGATAACTATACCATCATTGATCAAGAAAGCATTAAGACTCTCTATTATAGCATCCACGCAATTGTGGCAAAAAGACCTTTTAACCTCAGACTATATGGACAGCAACAAAACCAACATGCATACCTAAAGATTTGTGAACTTTACAAGTCTCGGTAGTCCGTTTACCAAATTGAAACAGTAGTTTGAGTCAAAAGCTATAGGTAATGGGAGGATAAAGGAAGTATTTATTATTGAACAACTCAAATACATTAGCTTCAGATAGTCAACTTAAGATATCCAGTACAAGTAATGACATTATAATGTGAGATGGTAACTGATCACCGTTTCAAACTGTTTAGTCCCACTTTTCCCGTCACACATGCAAAGTCAGATACTAACGAGCAACATTCTGTTGGCGATAGAGATGTCTCTAATTCTTTTCTTTTATAACCCGTGGAACTCATAGCCAATAGGCATTGGTATATCTCTAATTCATTGGTACATTGGCAAGGATATCTTCAACTTACATGTGATGACTTTATTACTGTATTTACATGTCCAGCGAGAGGGTGAACACTGAATAGCCATTAAGGATCCCCTGATCATGTCATAGATCACATTCTCTTCCATTATTGATTACTGAGTATGGGAGGGAGGGAAGATGATCTAAAGAGAGAATGAAAGAGAAAGAAAATGTGTAGGAATGGCATGAGGATTACATGAAGGAGATGGAGGGATGAGGATTCATGTATCAGTGCATAAATTGTTTCAATTTCAAGCAACACAAATTAGTAACTAAACTCAAGGATGAGTATTTATATTTAAATAAGGAACTCCCCGTTGTATTTCCATTTCGTTACATAACATTCCATTACATTAAACCAAACACCATCTTATTACATTTGAGCATATAATTAGCAGTAGAATTAACATATAAAGAGCAAAGGTACGAGAAAACAACTGCTCGTCGGAACCAACTGCTAGATTATAAATTAGATTCTCGTAGCTTAGAGGTTATATAGCAAGTAAATAAGATCTATAGAAATAAATCTGAGTTTATTGTCATGCAACCTTTCATAAGTTTATTCAAATTCCTGTAGGGACTAAGAGAATTACAAGAAAGAATCTTTTTTTCTATTATACTCGTATTTTAATACACTTCCATACATACGATCCGAGAGAAAATCCTTTCTTTCTACTCAATACACTATGAAATATTATGAATTTGCAAAACCCAGCCATAAGTGCATCGATATTCGATACAGTTAGATGAGAAGGGGACAAAATCTGCGGCTAAATGGCTAGAAGACAGAAGATCTATTTCGACAAATAAAACCCACCAAGCCCATAGAACTTAGCTATGCGAATTCAACATTTAAACAACAAATTACTCAGCACCCAGATTTCTAAACACGGGCTTCACTCTGTATGTCTGGCTGAAAGAAATAGAGAGAGAGACTTGCCTGAAATGGTTATTGATGGCCGGAATCAGCAGCTGCAGCCCGCAGGTTCTGTTGACAAGTGATTCTTCCAAAAAGAAAATGTGGATGGTGATGGTGATGAATAACTAAATGTGAAGCAAAATCAGCTTCTGATACAAGAGAAGTGGGTTTCTTTTTGCCTTCTATGTGAATGTTGGGAAAATGCTTCTCTTTAATAGAATGACAGAAAAATGGTAACGAATAAAAAGACGATTCACTGCTGTCATCGGCAACCGAAAGGAATAATTGATAGTGTCAATGCCACAATAACTACCTGTACGACGAAACGTTGTCGTCTGGCCGTGTCAATTTCTACGTTTCTTTTCACCGGAAAATGTTTTCTCAAGGGTCTGTTTGGAATCCTAGATTTGGGTGGATTTCACAACTATTTATGATTTAAAATGATTTATTTTGTTTGAGAACTTAAAAAATTGACTGAAATAGATTTGAAATCTTGATTTTATCTAAAATATTTTTCTGTTAAAAATGAGTAGATTTGTAGGAATTTAGGTAGATTTTATCAATAAATACAGTCAGTTCCGTTTTTATCCCTAACAAAGTATCTTCAATTTTATCAATATAATTGTTACTGCTCCTTAATTAATTAAGTGTTTATCTTGATCATTAATTTATGATATAATCATTATTGTTTTATTTATATTTTTTCTTATTAATAATAACGCTCAACAATTGAGTGTGGGTACTTTTAAAATATTTTATATTTTTTTAATAATGCTAATTAATGTCATTTTTTAAATATTGAAAAATTCTTGTATTTCACATTTTATATTAATTATTAAGTTGAGGGCATAATAGTAAAATAAGTTTATCTCAATTCATTTCTTTTTAAATCCATATCATTTCCAAACAAGAAAAATCAAATCCATTTTATTTCAAATTCATTTACTTCCAAACAACAGTATTGATTTGAAATCATTTCATTTCTCTTCTTTATAAGGATTTGAAATCTTTGTATCTCAAAATTGGTTCCAAACGGACCATAAAGGATTGTTAATTTACTTTTTGGGTAATACTTTTTTTCACTAATTGGGTAGTACTTTTGACTCTTGTACTTCAGTACTTAGTACTTGTTTTTAATGTTAATTTCAAAACTGTGACATAGATTTTAAAAAATTTCAATGATAACTCTATAATTTTATAACAATCTAGTTTAATCATTTTGTTTATAAATGAATTGAAAAGGAACTGTTTTGAGGTTCTTTAAATTAAAATCATCCCTATGTGTCTTGTCATATTCCGTTGTCTTCTTAACTTAAAGATAATCTATCAGACTTAGTAACTTAACTAACAATCATAACCTAATTATTAATATAGTGTTCTCTATCATAGAATTCGACGTCGAGGTCAACCAGTGCGGTCTATGAGGAAGGCAGCGTAAAAGAAACTCAAGGGCTTATTACCTAAGGCAGCAAGGACCGATGAAGGTAGAGAAATATCATTAGTCTGTGTCACAATATTTACACATTTAAGACTTATATGATCAGAAATATGAAATGACAATTAAATATATATGTGTATGTGTGTGTTAGGAAGTGTGAATGAAAATTGACTTCAGGGTTGTTGGAGTGTTTGTTCCATAAAGTTTAGATAAATTTTAATTAACTTTGGAACGAATTTAATTTATTAAATTATAATTAAGTCTCCAAAGCTATGATGAAAAGAAATGACTATTGATAGAATTAACTACCATATTCTTTTAAATTTGCTAATTTTCTATAAATAGTGAGAATGACTTCCTTCTTCCTAACTTTTGCTTTCTCTAGAAATTAGAACACAATCACAAAAGCCATCTTCTTCCCTACACAATTCCAAAGAGAGAGTATTGCATATTTTGATTTGACGTTCTTGTAGTTCGAGTGTTGTTATTGCAAGAGAAGAGTTGTTGCATCCTGGGAGACAACCGCTACAAAACCTGCAACACCGTGAGGGGCGAAATTTGTCTTAAGGAGATAGAGTCTAACTCTAACCTCGGCTCATTCATAATATTGAAGTTCTAAGTATTTCTGTAAGTTACTCTAATTCATTTTTTTTTAGATATCACTGTATTCATAATTTTTTCCAACAATCTTAAGACAAATTTTTCATCTCTCGGTACTGCGCATCAGTGTCCATTTATCTTCTTGACTTATTTGGCTTTGAGTATTTCGTTTGCTAAAAAAAGGAAGCCTTTTGTTATCCCATGATTTCACGTACCTACGGTACTGTTTAATGGATATTGTTCATAACCATTTTGCATAAGTATTACCCATTTCAAGTTTGCAACGTTTGAAACAAGTGTCTTCATGGGATAATGTTGCATGCTTTGTTTTATCATTTTGAGTTTATTTATTAGTTTGAAGTTTTGATCCATTACAACTTACATATATAGATGTTATTTATCTACTGACACGTGATGCGCACACTATGATTTTATGCATATACAGTATTTCTTCAATTTATTGTTGACATACATTTCCTTTTCGCATAATTGAATTATGGGTTTAGTTGTTAAGATTATTGTGCACCGATTGAATATTTAATTATTAAATGTTTATATCAGCCTTTGATACAGTGAGTCTGTGCCTTAGTGTATAACATACAAGTAATTTAATTTAAATAAATAATCAGTTTGTGTAATGGGCTTTTATACAGTCAGTATATTTTACTTATTATTGTGTAATTTAATTTGTTAGCAGGAAATGGCCAGTAGTTCAATTGCCATCGCCACCCATATTCTGAGCCATGCGACTCATGGTGAGAAACTAGGGATATTTAATGAAACTGATTTTACAAGGTGGCAACAAAAAAATTGTTCTACTTAACCACCTTAAATCTTGCAAAGTTCATAGGAGATGATGCCCCTGTGCTCCAAGAGAATGAGACAGACCATCAAAGTGTGGTTGTTGTGGAAGCATGGAAACATATTGACTTTTTATGCAAAACTTATATTCTCAATGGTTTGGACAGCACTTTATATAATGTGTATAGTCCAATAAAGACTGTAAAAGAGTTGTGGGAGTCTTTGGATAAGAAATACAAAACCGAGGATGCCGGCACAAATAAATTTATTGTTGGAAGGTTCCCCAAGTATAAAATGAAATATTCAAAGACTGTCATGAGTCGGAGTTCAAGAGCTCCAACTATTATTTCATGAGATACATGCTGAAAAATTGATCATTAGTGAATCTTTCCAAGTGGCTGCTGTAATTGAAAAATTACCTCCATCTTGGAAAGAATTAAAAAACCCTCTAAAGCATAAGCGTAAAAAAATGGGGTTTGAAGACTTGATTGTGAGATGAGAATTGAGGAAGACAATCGTATGTCTGAAAATAAATTGAATAATTCTCTAAAGTCCAATGCTAATATAGTTGAAAGTGGACAGAAATCCAATAAAAAGATAAAGCACTCCGGTCAAAGTGTAAATCAAAAGAAATTCAAGAGATACAAAGGAAATTGTGTTGTGTGTAACAAGCCAGGTCACCAAGCCAAGGATTGTTACAACCCCAAAGGAAATGGGAACTCCAAAGAGTAAATCACAACAAGTACATGTGATTGAGGAAGATAAGTTATCTACTGGAGTGGCTGACCTTGATCTCTCAGATGTTATTTCTGAAGTTAATTTGATAAGCAATCCAGATGAATGGTAGGTGGACACTAGAGCTACTTCCTCACATTTGCTCTCATAAAGGAATGTTCACTACATACACTGAGCTGAACCAAGGAGAGCAGCTTTATATAGGAAACTTAGCATTGTCAAAGGTTGAAGGTCAAGGCAAAATTATATTGAAGATGACCTCAGGCAAGAGCTTGTTGGAAATGCAGCGCTCGCGCGTCATAAGAGTGGGGATTTTAAAAATCATAAAAAAATGAATCTTTTTCGATAAAAAGAAAATAAACGCGACGCAATGGTTTCCAAAATAATTTTTTTTTTATTGAAAACTCTTTTAAATCGAATCCATTATATATTTATATATTAAGTCAAAGACATATATGGATATAGAATATATACCTCTTGTTGTATAATCAAGCATCCTCGTAAACCAACAAACTTCCATTTCCACGAACAACGAACTTCGAGATCCACACCAACATCTTTCAAGTCAATCCTCAAATACACTAAGATGTGTATGGACACGTAGAATATAGCAAG
This sequence comes from Datisca glomerata, assembly GCA_003255025.1. Lineage (NCBI taxonomy): Eukaryota > Viridiplantae > Streptophyta > Magnoliopsida > Cucurbitales > Datiscaceae > Datisca > Datisca glomerata. The sequence continues at coordinate 771,224 of QANY01008042.1, forward strand.
AACACTTTTGTATCTCTAGATGTACTCAACACATGAGATCTAGAGATTTTCAGAGAATAAATAATTCTGTGAGACTATTCTCTAAGAGAATACAATGATTATTCTCACAGAGCTTTTTGATTAAATTTTAATCTCAGAGAGTTTCACCATGATAGCAACTGTGTTATTAGCACACTTCATCGGCGTTGAGATCAATAGAATAATATATATATATATATATATATATATATATATATATATTTNCCAAATTTTTAGGGATATACACAAAATTACTATTATAGTGGGACTCATTGTAACAGTGAACAACTGTAGTACCACTCGGCACTGCGGTGTGCCGTGAGGTATGACAGTGCCTCACGGCATTATAATTCAAGGTATTATTGTAGTCTCATGTGACACTACAGTACTCCATCTCAATTTCAGATTCTCAATCAGTGATTGACATGTGACAATCCAACATGCCATGTGACAACTTTTACAAATTAATTATTTATTTTAATCATATGAATATCTAGATATCAGTTAATTCAAAATTAATTTATCTGATTATCTCTATCAACTATCTTATTTATTAATTTACAAATAACAAATTTAGTTGATTCAAATTTTGAATTATTATCTAATAATAATTTAACATTATCTAATTTCATAAATTAGATATATTGTCTCACTTATATATAATTATAAAATTAATTGATATAATTATTTATTTAGTGTTTCTAAAATTGATATAAATCATTTAATTAATTAAATTTTAATTAATTAGTCACACATAACTATCTTATAATTAGGTACTTACCCCAGAAATATAATTGCTTTTGTAAGTTAGTCATTTTTTTATGTCCTGAAATATTCACATCCTAGGGGATCGTGGACCTATAATCATAAGCTCTAATAAACTAAATTATTAATTAAACTCTTTAATTAAATAATCTTATTTATTAATTTAATTATTACTCCACTATAAATATAGAATTGCACTCTTAGAGATTATAGAATGTATTTACAGAGTATTCTCGTGTAGTCCATTGATATAATCATTTCATGTAGTTATGTTCTCTAATTATTTGTTCGTAAATTAGATATGGTCAAAATTATCATTTTATCCTTCTAATTACCTCTTGATCCTTAAGTACCATTAATTCACTAGTGAATGGCTAATATACAATCATATTATAAATTTGAGTTCAATAACCATTCAGTTCCAGAATTAACACTTAAGGGAACCAATATACAATCCGTTAGGAAAACTTTGATTCCAAATCTTGTAAAATCATGTTCTTAGCCATCATTGAATTTCCAAAACAAAAGTCACTAGCATGTTTTACAAAAAAAAAAACTTAACGAGTGAATCAAAAGATTCAGTAGACATGTATAGGAGTCTATGATTACTCAGGATTCAGACTAATCTACATATAATCACCAAATTGATATGTATTAAATTTTTATGATAAACGGCAAGTTAATAAAGATATTAATTCACACCGGTCATGTCATATATAATCTTATTATATGAAGTGCATTTATTAAGATGTCTATCCACATCAATGATCTGGATCTAGATTACATGTATTCATATATTTAGTGAACTGTACTAGTAACCATTCTTTAAAAATTTCAAACTTTAATATGTTGCTGATAATTTTATTCATTATCTATGACTTTAATCATCTCGTACTAATACAATATCATATTCTCATTGATGAATATGGAATTTTCATATATTTATATAAATTATTCAATAATAATTTAAAAGAACAATTATAAGAAATTTAATGAACTTAAATTTCTAAGCATGCTTTGAGGGCATTACCCCCAACAAGCTTCCACTTGCCCTAAAGCAAATGTGGCATCTCTCTCAACCCCATGTTTCGCACATGTCCCTCAAATGACTTCGCAGGAAATGTCTTGGTAAAAGGCCCAGTCAGGTTCTGATTTGACGTTATCTTCATACAGTCACATCTCATTGATGCACGATCTCTCTTACAAGATGATATTTCCTCACTATGTGCTTGCCCCTTTTGTGACTCCTTGGTTCTTTGGAATTAGCTATTGCCCCACTATTGTCACAGTATAGGATCAGTGGTTTGTCCATATCTGGAACTACTTCTAGATCAATATAGAATTTTTAAGCCATATCGTTTATTTCACAGCTTCACAAGATGCTATATATTCAGCTTTCATAGTGGAATCTGCAATGTTGGATTGTTTAATACTTCTCCAGACTACAGCTCCTCCACCTAGGGTGAATATTGATCCAGATGTCGACTTTCGACTGTATTTATCTGATTGAAAATCAGAATCAGTATATCTAGTGAGATTTAGGTCTCCACCTGAATAAACAAGCATATACTTTCTTGTTCTTCTAAGATACTTGAGAACGTTTTTTTACTACAATCTAATGTTCTAAACCAGGATTTGATTGAAAATGATTGATCACCGCACAACATATGTATGGTCTCGTACACAACATGACATACATGAGACTACCAACAGCTGAAGCATAAGGAATATTTTTCATATCCTCTTCCTCATGAAGTGTCTTAGGACATTGCTCCTTGGAGAGGACAATTCCATATATGCTCGGCAGTTGACCTTTCTTGAAATTCTCCATAGAGAATCTCTCTAACACCTTGTCAATATAAGATACCTGAGAAAATGTCAAGAGCTTGTTCTTTCTGTCCCTTAGGATTTGGATGAACATAGCTCGCCTCTCTTAAATCTTTCAATTGGAATTTCTCAGCTAACCACTTCTTTACCTTTGACAAAATTTCTACATCATTCCCAGTGAGTAGAATATCATCAACATAAAGAACTAAGAAAATCATTATCTTATCTTTGATATATTTATAAACACAAGTTTCATCAACATTTTGCTCGAAGCCGTATATTTAATGATCCCATCAAAGGTAAGATTCCAAGATCTAGATGCTTGTTTTAATCCATAAATAGATTTAAGCAACTTGCATACTTGCTGATATTGCCCTTATTTCACGAATCATTTTGGTTGCATCATATAGATGTTTTCTTCAAGAGAGTCATTCAGAAAAGTTGTCTTGATGTCCATTTTCCATATTTCATAGTATAAACTAACGGTAGTGGACTAAAGGATGCGAATGGATTTTAGCATGGCAACAAGGGATAATGTATATTCATAATCAACTCATTCCCTTTGTATATAGCCATTGGCTACCAGTAATGCCTTGAAAGTCGTTACTTTTCCATTTGCACCTTTTTTTCTTCTTGAAAATCCATTTACATCCAATGGGCCTGACATCTTCAAGTGGATCTACAAGTTCCCAGACGGAATTGGAATACATTGATTCCATTTTTTGGTTCATGGCATCTGGTCGTTTCTCCTTTTCAAGATCATCTATAGCCTCTTTAAAGGTTAATGGATCATCCTTATAAGTGTCAGACACTAGGACATGTGCCTCTAGTTCATAGCAAATAGGTTGTCTTACAACCCTCCCACTATGACGTTGCACCAGGGTTTCCTAAATATGAATTGTCGTTTTTGTTGTTTGTCATTTATCAGTTGATGATGAAAGTGGTCTGTTCTCACCAGACGCTAATTCTTTGAGAACCACTTTGCTTCGAGGTTTGCAGTTTTTCATATAGTCGTGTTCATGGAATGTTGTATTTGTCGATACAAACACTTTTTGATCCTTGTGACTATAAAAGTATCCACCTCTAGTCTTTGGAGCATAGCCAACAAATATACACACTTCAGACCTTGAGTCTAACTTTCCAATCTTGGGTCTAAGAACGGGAGCTGGACACCCCCATATACAGAAATGATATAAGCTCGGTTTAGAGTCATTCCATAACTCTAAAGGTGTCATTGCTTACAGACTTAGATGGCACTACATTTAAAATGTAAGCTGCCGTTTGAAGTGCATATCCCAAAAAAAGTGAGTGGTAATGATGAGTAGCTTAATATCGACCTAACCATATCTAATAAGGTTCAGTTTCTCCTTTCTGAAACACCATTTTGCTGTGGCGTTTCAGGTGTTGTGAGTTAGGATATGATGCCATACTCCAGCAGGTAATCCTTGAATTATAAATCCAAATTTTCACCACCTCGATCTGATCAAAGTATTTTTAATGATTTACCTAATTGTTTTTCAGATTCAGCTTTGAAGTCCTTAAACTTTCTAAAAGTTTCAAACTTTCTATGCATTAGGTAAGTATAACCATATTTTGAGTAATTGTCAATAAAAGTGACAAAATCTCATACCACCAGTTCTAGCTTGTACATTGATCGATCCATACACATCACTATGTACTAGCTCAAGTGGTTCATTGGCTCTATGGCCCATCCAGTAAAATGTCTCTTAGTCATTTTATCCCTGGACAAGATTCACAAACATGAAGAGTTCCAACTTGTAGTTCGCTCAAAGAACCATGCTTTGTTAACCTATTTAGATTAATATGTCTCAATCAAAGATGTCATAGGATACGTGTTATCCTCATCATGAGAAACTATGTCATCTGTTACTTTTATGATCTACGACTTTAAATAATTCATAATAATTTAACGCACGTTCATTCGGTTTAAGCATATATAGTATGTTCGATACTTTAGCATTATAAATATTGAATCCATTCTTTGAAATAATAAACTCATTATTAATTAAAGAAACTTCAAATAATTGTTCATGCAAAAGAGAGAGAACTCAAATTTCTCGAAAATCCAGGAATATTTCAAAACTAAATAATTATTTCTAAAATTAAGGCGGACTTTTCCTAATACTTTTGTTGGCACGAGCCTACCACTGCCAACTCTCATAAAGACCTCGCCATCAGCCAGCTCCTTTGACGAATCAAACATCTACAAAGAAGAACATACATGGTTAGTGGCTTCTGAATCTAGTATCCAGGATGATAAATCATATTCCATTAAACAAGCTTCAAGTACAAGTAAATCATATTTACCTTTCTTTTTTCAACTCAAAGAGATACTTGTTACAGTTTCTCTTCCAATGACTTTCAACCCCACAATAGAAACGTTTTCCCTTGGGCTTGTTGTCGTTCTTGTTCTTCTTAGCTTTCGGTGATGTCTTGGCTTTCTTCCCTTTCTTGTTCTTACCTTTGCCCTTACCATTGATATTCTTCCTCTTGTTACTTTTAACAAAAGTGGAAGAAGTTTTTTTCTCGGCAACATTTGCCTCGCCCTCTTTGGTCATACTCTTATTGAGTGACTCAAAAGTCTGCAGTTCATTCAACAATTGGATCATGTTGAATTGCAACTTATTCACAATATAGTTGGTGGTGAATGTAGAAAAATTCAGTGTGAGCGATTCAAGTATATTGCTGACTTGAGTTTGTATTGAAAAATGCAGTGTACGCACGGTGGAGGCGTGGTGGCTTTTAGAAAATTTATTAAAAATGAATCGTATGTTATTTTCATAAAATGAAAACAAGCTTGAAACAACGGTTTCCAAAATAAAAGCTTTTATTGAAAACTCTTTTCCGTCAGGATCCATTATATATTATACATTAAATCTAAGACATACATGGTTAGAAATCATATACCTCTTGTAGTTTATGTCGAGCGTCCTCACAAACCAACGATCATGCATTCTCACGAACAACGGACTTCGAAATCCACACCAATATCTTTTAAGTCAATCCTCAAACGCACTAGGACGTGTGTGGGCACGAAGAATAATCAATGACACTTTTTTGTCTCTAGATGTACTCAACACATGAGATTTAGAGATTTACTGATAAAGATTATTTTTTGTGAAACAGTCTTCTAAGAAAATACGATGATAATTCTTTCAGAGCCTTTTTATTAACTTTCTAATCACAGAAAAAATTCACCCTGATAGCAATTGTGTTCACAATTCTCTATCAACACTAAGGCCAACAGAATAATATCTATATATTTTCTAGATAATGACATATCATATTTTTAGAGATAAACTGAAAATAATATTTAATTTCAAAATTATCATTACAGTGGGAACCACTACAATTTGTTCACAACTGCAGTGTCACACGGCACTGCAGTTGCCGTGAGCTATCACAGTGCCTCACGGCACTGTGTGCCACAGCACTACAATATTGCACCCCCACTACTACAGTGCCACATGGCACTACAGTAGTTCATGTCAATTTCTGATTCTCAATCAATGATTGACATGTGGTAATTACTGTAAATTAAATATTTATTTTAATCAGATAAATTTCTAGATATCAGTTAATTCAAAATTAACAAATCTGATTATCCCTATCCAACTGACTTATCTGTTAGTTCACAAATAACAGATTTAGTTTATTCAGATTATTATCTAATAATAATTTATAATTATCTAATTTCATAAATTAGATATTCTGGCGTACTTATCGATAATTAAAAAATTAAGCGATATAATTATTTATATATTTGTAATTTCCAAAATTTATATATAAATAATTTAATTAATTAATCACACATAATTATCTCATAATCACGTACTTACCCGAGAATAAAAATTATTTTTACAAGTCACTTATTTTCTCATGTCCTGAAATATTCACATCCTAAACTGTGTAGTACAGAGGTGACTTGGAGATCATGGACCTATAATCTTATGCTCCAACAGAATAGATTATTAATTAAACTCTTTAATTAAATAATCTTATTTATTAATTCTATTATTACTGCACTATAAATATTGAATTGCACTCTTAGAGATTATAGAATATATTTACAGAGTATACTCGTGTCGTCCATTGATATCATCATTTTCACGTAGTTATGTCCTCAAATTATTGGTTCGTAAATAAGAGCTCGTCACAATTATTGTTTTACCATTCTAATTACCTATTGATCTTTAAATATCATTAATTCACTAGTGAGTGGCTAATTTATCGTATTATAAATTTGAGTTCAATAACCATTCAATTCTAGAATTAACACTTAAGGGAACCAATATATAATCTGTTAGAAAAGCTTGGATTCAAAATCTTGTAAGATCATGTTCCCAGCCATCCATATTACTAAATCTCCAAAATAAAAGTCACTAGCTTGTTTTACAAGTAAACCTTAACGAGTGAATCAAAAGATCCAGTAGACATGTCATGACTACTCAGGATTCATACTGATCTACATATGATTATCATATTGATATGTATTAAATCTTTATGATAAACGGTGCATTAGTAAAGATATTAATTCGCATCGGTCCTATTATATATAATCTTATTATATAAAGTACATTCACTAAGATGTCTATCCAAATCAATTATCTGGATCTAGATCGCATGCATTCATAATGCTTAGTGAACTGTACTAGCAACCATTTATTAAATATTTCACAGTTTAATATGTTGCTGACATTTTTATTCATTATTTATGATCTTAATCATCACGTACTAATACAAGATCATAGTCTCATTAATGAATATGAATCTTTTAGATATTTATATAAATTATTCAACTATAATTTAAAAGAACGATAATAACAAAAATGTAATTTCATTAAATTTCATATTAAAATGTCAATACACATACTTTGAGGGCATAACCCCCAACAATCTCCCTCTTGCCCTAAAGAAAATGTGGCATCTCTCTCAACCACATGTTACACACATGACTCTCAAATGACTTCATAGGAAGTGTCCTGGTAAAAGGATCAGCCAGGTTCTGATATGACGTTATCTTTATAACAATCACATCCCCTTAATGCACGATCTCTCTTACAAGATGATATTTCATCTCTATATGCTTTCCCCTCTTGTGACTCCTTGGTTCTTTGGAATTAGCTACCGCTCCATTATTGTCACAATTTAGGATTAGTGACTTGTACATATCTGAAACTACTTTCAGATCAGTATAGAACTTTCTGCGCCATACTGCTTCTTTCGCAGCTTCATAAGCCACTATATATTCGGCTTCCATAGTGGAATCTGTAATGTTGGATTTTTTATACTTCCCCAGACTACAGCTCATCCACCTAGGGTGAATAATGATCCAGAAGTTGACTTTTGACTATCTCTGTCTAATTGAAAATCAGAATCAGTATATCTAGTAGAGTTCAAGTCTCCATCTCAATAAACAAGTATATAGTTTCTCGTTCTCCTAAGATACTTGTGAATGTGCTTTACTGCAATCCAATATTCCAAACCTAGATTCGATTAATAATGACTGATAATTCTCACTACATAACAGATGTATGATCTTGTACACAACATGGCTTACATCATACTACCAGCAGCTGAATCATAGGGAACATTTCTCATATCCTCTTCCTCCTGACAATGCTCCTTGGAGAGAACAATTTCATGTTTGGTCGGTAGTTGACCTTTCTTGGAATTCTCCATAGAGAATAATATCTCCAACACCTTATCAGTATAAGATACCTGATCAAGTGTCAAGGGAATTTTCTTTCTATCCCTTAGGATTTGGATGCCTAGAATATAGCTCACATCTCTCAAATATTTTATTTGGAGTTTCCCAAATGGTTGCTAGTATGGTTCACTAAGCACTATGAATTCGTGTGATCTAGATATGGATCATTGATGTGGATAGACATCCTAGTGAAAGTACTTTATATAATAAGATTATATATGACATGACCGATGTGAATTAATATCTTTATTAACGTGTCATTTATCATAATGATTCAATACACATCAATTCGATGATTATATGTAACCCAATCTGAATCCTGAGTAGTCATAAACTCTTATGCATGTCTACTGGATCTTTTGATCCTCTCATTATGGTATGTTTGTTAATCAGGCTAGTGACTTTTGTTTTGGAGATTCAGTGATGTGAATGGCTGGGGACATGATCTTACAAGATTTAGAATCAAATTTTCCTAACAGATCGTATATTGGCTCCCTTAATTGTTAATTCTAGAACTAAATGGTTATTGAGCTCAAATTTATAATAAGATTATAAATTAGTCATTCACTAGTGGATTAATGGTACTTAAGGATTAAAAGGTAATTAGAAGAATAAAATAGTAATTTTGACTAGTTCTAATTTACAAACCAATAATTTGAGGACATAACTAAATAAAATTATTATATCAGTGGACTCATAAGAATACTCTGTAAATACATTATATTATCTCTAAGAGTGAAATTCTATATTAATAGTGGAGTAATAATGGAATTAATAAATATGATTATTTAATTAATAACCTGATTTATTATAGCTTAGAATTATAGGTCTATGGTCTCCAAGTCACCTCTATACTACACTGTTTAGGGTGTGAATATTTCAGGACATGAGAAAATGGCTGACTTGTAAAAAAAAATTTATTCTAAGACAAGCACATAACTGATACCTAGATAATTATCTGATTAAAATAAATATTTAATTCAGAGTAATTGTCATGTGTCAATCATTGATAGAGTATCAGAAATTGACATGGATTATTGTGGTGTCATGTGGCACTACACTAGTTAGTGTGTAACACTGTAATGTCACATGACACTACAGTGGTGCTATGAGGCACTGTACTAGCTCACAGCACACTACAGTGCCATATGGCATTGTAGTTGTGTACAAATGTAGTGGGTCTCACTATAATTGGTAATTTTACAACTAAATATTATTTCAGTTTCTCCTTGAAAATCTGATGGCCTCGGTGGTTGAAAGAAGATGAGGGAGTTAATTAATCAGATCATTAGTTCGTCAATCAAGAGTTGAATTGAGAACATTATTAGTGTTAGAAAGATTTTCTTCTGTGATTAAACGTTAATCAAATCTTTAAAAGAATACTCATCACGTTCTTTTAGAGAATCATCTCACTAAAGTCCTTCTCAATAAATCTCTAAATCTCGTGTGTTGAAAACATCTAGAGACAGAAAAAATGTCTCGTAATATTCTACGTGCCCACACATGTCCTAATACATTGAGGATTGACTTGAAAGATCTTGTTATGAATCTTGGAGTCTACTGATCGTTGGAATGATTTCGTGGGAACGAAGGATCGGTCGGTTTTTACAAGGACACTTGATATAGACTACAAGAGGTATATGATTCCTAACCTTGTATGTTGTAGATTTAACTTATAAATATATAATGGATCTTGACTGATTGAAAAATAGTGTTCAATAAAATTTTTTATTTGGTTATCGTGACATTGCGCACGTTTTATTTTATTAAAACATTCCATTTTTATTTAAAATTTAATTTTTTAAAGGCCACGCGCCTTCACGCTTTTGCCTCTCACGTGCCGCGATGATCATTAAGTGGTATCAGAGCGGTCTTTATATAATTATATGTTATACTGTGTGGGTTTCTTGTATTATTCATATAATATGAGATAAGTATAATGATGGATGGTTATATTTTTTGAATGTATGACAAATAATGGATCGTTAATTGTATGGTGATTATTGGGTTAGGTTTTGTTTAATTTTTCCTAGATCTTGTGTAAATCGAGTTGAGGCGTAGAAATTTTTTTAATTTTATTTTGAATATTATTATAATTATTCCGAACCCGAGAAGATGAAGAACGCACAAGACGAATGGCATAATTTTACTCTTCACGCGAAAACACTGTTCATCCGTGAAAACATTGTTCACGCTGGAAAATTTATTATTCCGGCAGAGGTAAACAATGCCGGCGGTACTATACCGGTGGTACTATACCGGCGGTGAACAGAGACTGTCCGGCGTGGCGGGCGGCTGCCGGTGGTGAGACGGGCAGCTGTGGTGATTGGTGACGATCGGAGAGTGCTATCGTCGGTGACAACTTTTGTCACATTTTGGAAAAGTTTTCAACAAACCATGCAACCAACTCTATCACCTAAGTGTTTCATTAAAACTCAAAATCTTTTAATTATCCATTTAAATTTTGAAATTAATGTAATTTTATAATTAATGACTGATTTTTTATTTTATAAAAATTAAAAATTAATAGGTGGATTGAGTTTGACCCAAGTTTGACCAAATCAAATAAAGTGTTTATTTGACTAAGTCAAAGTCACCTATATTAAAAGGAAAATTATAGAAATTATTTTAATTAAGAAAAATAGTTTTTCTAATTAAAAAGGGTTTTGTTCAAAACTTGAAGATTATGAAAATGGACATGGAGAGTAGAAGACAATATTTGAGAAATATGTATTCTTGGAATCTGCTTTATAATTTTATTTCTTTATTTCAAGGGTTGTAATTTAGAAATACTCAATAACCACTCGATCCATTATTATTTTATTTAATTGTTAAAATTAATTATTTAATTGTTACGTTTGATAACATGTCCATGCATTAGTCGATCACATGTCATACAAGAAAATCACACACAATTTTAATTAATCATGCATCTCATATGTAAAAACATGATTTATTAGGATTGTCTTAATATGTTTATATGTATTGCTTTATGAAATCAATTGCATGTAAACTGCTAGGTTTTAACTAGTTAAAATTTGGTAATCACACCACACTAAAGGCTATAGTAACATTTAGGTCAACCGACTTTAGTAAAAAAGTTTTATTAAAGTTTGATAAATATAATTAATTAGTAATCTAAGTTCACGTAATTATGACTTAGGCACTTCAGAAAGTTAAATGAACTTAGACCAATGAGATTGAATTAACTGATAATTAAATATTCTTAGTGTTATTATTTTAACTAGTAATTAATTTGGAATTAATTGATTAGTTAAAATAAAAACACATTATCATAAAATAGTGAATGGGAGAATGTTGACATGTCATTGTAACATAAGGTCTCCATTATTAGTACAACACCGTGAGGTGCAGTAAGGGCCTCGGGATGACTTTATTTTCATTCCCCTAAGGAAGGTTTCGAGCTGTACCAATATCAAGGTTGGACTTCTTAAGAAGATAGGAGAAAGTGATGTAGTTTAGTTTTGACCGACCCTAAGGCGGCATATTTAAATGAATCATGCAATCTGAAATGATAGGTTACACTCACAAAGTCACAATTAAGCTTTCATGTGGATAGTTGTGACTTGACCGAACAAGCGATAATTCATTGTTAAAAGAGAAAATATGAAATATTTTATTAATAAGCATGAGAATGTCTCATAGGCAGTCTGAGATTAATCTGACCTACCGTAAAATGTTACATTAATTGTTGGGTTGTTTTATCGTGATTAGTAAATGCTAAATTTATATATTTATTATAATTGCATTCATGCATCACGTTTACTTTTTGAATTCTAGATATTTATCAATTATATTGAATCATGTATGTTTTAAATTTCAGTTATCAATATTATGTCTACCATGGACAACCATGTTACTGCTTTACTCGCTTTTGAGAAATTGAATAGTGATAATTTGTACGTCGAAAATCAAATATGAACTTAATGTTGATTTGTTAGAATCATAAGTTCGTTCTTACTAAGCAATGTCCTGAGGAGCCCGCTACTAACGCCCCTAAGAATGTTAGGGACAAATATGATGCTGGGATCATATCAAACAATAAGGCGAAGTGCTACATTCTTGTGAGCATGAATGATGTTCTAAGAACCAAGCATGAAAGAATGGAGACTTCCTATGAGATTATGAAATTTATACAGGCAATTTTTGGGCAGCAGTCCGGTCAAAGTCGTCATGAGGCCACTATGAGTTATATGACAACTAAGATGAGGAATGGTACTTCTGTTCGAGAACATGTTTTGAACATGATCAACATAATGCACGAGGCAGAAGTACATGAGACGACCATTGATGAACGGACTCAAGTTAGCATCATCCTAGAGTCACTCACACCAGCTTTTTTTGCATTCACGACCAACTATGTTATGAACAAGTTGCAATTCAACATGAATTAATTGTTGAATGAACTACAGACTTTTGAGTTGTTTAACCTTAGAATGACCAAAGAGGGCGAGGCAAATGTTGTCGAGAAAAAGCCTTCTTCCAATATTGTTAAGAACAAGAAAATGAGGAAGAACGATGGTAAGGACAAGAGTAAGAATAAAAGAGTAAAGAAATGTAAGACATCGCTGAAAGTCAAGAAGAACAAGAAAGATAGCAAGCCAGTGTTTTCACTGTGGGGTTTAAGGTCATTGGAAGAGAAAATGTAACAAGTATCTCTTTGAGCTGAAAAAGAAAAGGTAAATATGATTTACTTATACTTAAAGCTTGTTTAGTGGAATATGATTTGTCATCATGGATACTTAATTGAGGAGCCACTAACCATGTATGTTCTTCTTTGCAGATGCTTGATTCGTCAAGGGAGATGACTAATGGTGAGGTCATTTTGAGAGTTGACAGTAGAGGTGGCAACCGGGTTGGTTCGGTCCGTGAAACCGGCTGAACCGACCTACCACAATCCGGCCTGGCCCGGACCGGATGTTGGGCCCGACCCGGCCCGTGAATCTATTTTTGTGTCTAAAAAATTGAACAATTATGCATGTAGTGATTTAAACCCTTGACCTCTCCCATATAAATCACACTCTTTACCAATAGACAAAGATATTTTTTGTTAAATTAATTGTTTAAAATATAATTTTAGTATCTTTTAACACATTTTATCGAAACTTCAAATAATATACTTTTGAGGTAAACGTATTCAATTAAATAAAATTAATATTTTTCATTTAAATGAATATTTTATTCAATGAAAAATTAGATTTATGAAAACTTAAAAAAAATATTGGTTTAATATTCCTAATATTTTTTGTTCTGTTAATGAACATGAATTATAAATTAGTTATTAATTATTTATTATATTTTTAAATTTTACGTGAATATGAATATCACTGGTTTATAAATTTAATAAATAAAATAATTATTTTACTTATTATTACAAGTTTTTCTATTGAGATTTTAAAGTAATAAAATAAAATAATTATAAAAAAGTAATATGATTTGCATATAGTTTAGTGGTAATCCTTACACTTCATATATTTCCCCATCAAGGTTCAAGTATCCCCATCTATATTTTTTAAAATTAAATCACATTAAAGGGAGGGGAAATGACCCGGGGCGGTTATTTAACCGAGCCCAGTCCGGACCGTCACGGGGGTCACAGGCTGGTACGGCCAATTTCCTGCGGTCCGGCCCAGAACCGACACGCAAATCGCATGGAAAGGCCCGACCCGGCTCATGAACCGACCGGGCCGAACCGGCCTGGTTGCCACCCCTAGTTGGCAGTGGTACACTCGTGTCAGCTAAAGCATTAGGGACAGTCTGTTTACTTTTTAGATATAATTACTTAGTTTTGAACGATGTTTATTATATTCCTAGTTTTTTGAGTAATTTGATTTATCTTTCATTTTTTCAATAACTGTTATTTGAAATTTCTTTCATTAATAAAGAGTTTATTATTTATAAGAATGGATTTGATATATGTCATGCTAAAATTATAAACGGACTGTATACTCTTAAACCGACTGAACGTGCGTTAAATAATTCTGAATCATTTAAAGTAGGAAAACCTAAAATTAACAAATGAAAAAGAGTTTCTCGTGATGATCCCCAGATCACATCTATACTACGATGTTTATGGTGTGAATATTTCAGGATGTAAGAAAAGGAGTGATTTGCAAAATAAATTTTTATTCTGGGGTAAGTACATAATTATGAGATAATTATGTGTGATTAATTAATTAAGAATTAATTAATTGAATTATTTATATATTTATATATAATTTTTAGAAATTATGCATATATATAAATAATTATCGATTTTTTTAATTACGGATAACTGAGACAGAATATCTAATTTGTGAAATTAGATAATTAAATTATTATTAGATAATAATTTAAATCAGCTGAATTTGTTATTTGTGAAATAACAGATAAGTTAGTTGATAAGGATAATCAGATATGTTATTTTAAATAAACTGATATCTAAATAATTATCTGATTAAAATACATATTTAATTCATGGTATTGCCACGTGTCAATCACTGATTGGGTATGAGAAATTGACATGGAAGATTGTAGTGCCACGTGGCACTACAGCGGTGCCGTGAGGCGCTGTGCTGGCTCACGGCAACTGCAGTGCCATGCGGCACTGCAGTTGTGCACAATTACAGTGGGTCCCACTGCAATTGGTAATTTTATAATTAAATATTATTTCAGTTTATCCTTAAATATATGATACGTCATTATCTAGAATATATACAGATATTATTCTAATGCCCTCGATGGTTGAAAGAAAAGGAGAGAATCAGTTGATCAGAGCATTAGTTCATCAATCAAGAGCTGAATTGAGAACATGATTGGTGTCAGGGAGATTTTCTTCTGTGATTAAACGTTAATTAAATCTCTAAAAGAATAATCATCACGTTCTTTAAGAGAATCGTCTCACTAAAATCTTTTTTAGTAAATCTCTAGATCTCATGTGTTGAGAATATCTAGAGATAGAAAACGTGTCTTGTAATATTCTACGTGCCACACACGTCCTAGTGCATTGAGGATTGCCTTGAAAGATCTTGGTGTGGATCTCAGAGTCTAGTGATTGTTGAAACGATTTTGTGGGAATGGAAGATCGATCGATTTTTGTAAGGACACTTGATATAGACTACATGAGGTATATGATTCATAATCTTGTATGTTGTAGATTTAACTTACGAATATATAATGCATTCTAACTGATTGAAAAAGAGTTTTCAATAAAAAAATTTATTTGGTTATCGTGGCATTGCGCATGTTTTATTTTATTAAAAGATTAGATTTTTATTTAAAATTAATTTTTTAAAAACCACGGGCCTCCATGCTTCGGTCACGTAAGCGCCGCGACGACCAGCAGAACATACATGGTTAGTGGCTCCTGAATTTACTATCCAGGATGACAAATCATATTCCACTAAATAAGCTTCAAGTACAAGTAAATCATTTTGACCTTTCTTTTTCAACTTGGAGAGATATTAGTTTCTCTTCCAATGACCTTCAACCTCACAATGAAAACATTTTTCCTTGGGCTTGTTTTCGTTCTTGTTCTTCTTGGCTTTCGGTGATGTCTTGGCTTTTTTTCCTTTCTTGTTCTTATATTTTCCCTTACCACTGGTCTTCTTCCTATTGTTACTTTTAACAATAGTGGAAGAAGGCTTTTAGTCAATAATATTTGCCTCACCCTCTTTGGTCATACGCTTATTAAGTGACTCAAAAGTCTGTTGTTCATTCAACAATTGGATTAGTTGAATTGTAACTTGTTCATAACATAGTTGGTGGTGAACACAGAAAAAGCAGGTGTGAGCAATTCAAGTATAATGCTGACTTGAGTTCATTCATCAATGGTCGCCCCATGTACTTCTACCTCATGCATTATGTTGATCATGTTCAAAACATGTTGACGCACAAAAGTACATTTCTTCATCTTGGTCGTCATGTAGCTCCTAATAGCCTCATAATGACTTTGATCAGACTGTTGCCCAAACATCGCCAATAGAAAATTCATAATCTGATAGGTAGTCTCCATACTCTCATGTTTTGTTCTCAGAACATCATTCATACTCACAAGCATGTAGCACTCTAGTTTTGTGGTTGGTTTGAATCCAATCATCAAACGTGTTTAGGGGCATCGGCAGCAGACAATAAGAACAAATTTGTGGTTCTCACAAATTAGCATCAAGTTTAAGTTTGATTTCCATCTTATGAAATTATCACCATTCAATTTCTCAAGTGCAAGTAAAGCATTAATAGGGTTGCCCACAATAGACAGAATAATAACTGAAAAATAAAACATACATAATTCAATATAATTGAAATAAATATCCAGAATTCGGAAAGTAAACGTGATGTATGAATGTAACATATTAAACACATAAATATATCATTTACTAATCCATGATAAAACAACCTAACAATTAATGTGCTGTCTTAGTGTCGGTCAGATTAATCTTAGACTGTTTATGAGACATGCTCATCCTTAGTAATTAAAACTTAAAATATCTCATATTTTCTCTTTTAACAATAAGGTATCGTTTATTCGATCAAATCAAAATTATCCATTATTTCGGATTCCATGACTTGATTTAGAATATGTCATCTTAGGGTAGATCAAAACTAAACTACATCACTTAGTCCTATCGTTTTAAAAAGTCCAACCTTAGTATTGATACGGTTTGAAACCTTCCGTAGGGGATAAAAACAAAGTCAACTCGATGCTCTCACTGTACCTTACGGTGTTGTACTAATAATGGAGACCATAAGTTACATTGACATGTCAACCTTCTCCACTCACTACTTTAGGATAATGTGTTTCTATTTTCACTAATTAATTAATTTCAAATTAATTACTAGTTAAAATAGTTACCCCGTGGATGTGAAATTAACAGTTAATTCAATCAAATTGGTCTAAATTCATTTAACATTCTAAAGAGCCTAGGTCATAATTAGGTGAACTTAGATTAACTAATTAATTACATTCATTAAACTTCAATAAAAATCTTTTACTAAAGTTGATTGTCCTAAAGGTTACTATATCATAGCATTTTAACTAATTAAAACCTAGCATTTTACATGCAATTGATTTCTCAAAATAATTCACATAAACATATTAGGACAATTCTAATAAATCATGATTCTGCTGATGAGATGTATGATTAAATAAAACAGTGCGAGGTTTCATATATTGCATGTGATCGACTAATGTATGGTCATGCTATCAATCATATCAATAAATATTTATTTAACAATTAAATAAAATAATAATATACTGAGTGACTATTGGGTATTTTTAAATTATAACTATTGAAATAAAAAAATAAATTACAAATAGGACTTCAAGATTACATATTTCCAAAATATATCATTCTCCACATTATGTTCATCTTCATAATCTACAAACTCGAACATAACCCTTTTAATTAGAAAAATTTATTTTTCTTAATTAAAATTATCTCTATAATTATCTTTTAAAATTATTGAATTTGACTTAGTCAATAAATAATATATAACTTTGTCAAACTTGTGTCAAACCTAATCAATTAATTACTCTTTCATTTTCATAAAATTAAAAATTAAAAAATAATTTTAAAATTACATTCATTTCAAAAGTTGCTATCAAGATTTCTGCGAAACTTCCCTATATGTGACAGCAGTTGCCACCAACGATAGGACTCTCCCACCGCCACCCATCACCGTCGCCGGACGTCCATCGCCGCTGCCCACCGGCCGGTGCCGACGGCCTCCAGCACCAATTTTCTGACAGACTCGTCGCCGGAACCGAATTTTTCGGCGGCACCATCACCGGAATTCCCTAAGAATTCCTATTTTTGCTTTTTTCTCCTCGTTCTTCTCGTGCGTTCGTTGTCTTCTCAGGATCGGAATAATTATAATATAATATTCAAAATAAAATTACAAAAATTCTTACTCCCCAAATCCACTCACACAAGATCTAAAGAAAAATTAAAGAACAAAGTCTAACACTATAATTACTATAATTACTATACAATAACGATCCGTTATTTAACCATACATTCAAAAAATAAACAATCCATTCATTCACATATATCGATATATATTATGAACAATGCAAGAACATCCACACAGCTTTTGATATACAAATATATAATGACCTCTCTGATACAAATTATTGGAAAACGCGGTGCATGCGCGGTGGAGTCATGGTGGCTTTTAAAAAAAATTAAAAAGCGAATCATATGTTTTTTTTATAAAACGAAAATAAGTGCGACGCAACGATTTTCAAAATAAAACTTTTATTGAAAAATCTTTTCAATCAAGATCCATTATACATATACATTAAATCTAAGACATACATATATAAGAATCATATGACTCTTGTAGTCTATATCAAGCGTCATCCCCAGTAAAAACAAATTTGTGGTTCTCACAAATTAACATCAAGTTTAATTTTAATTTTCATCTTATGAAATTATCACCATTCAATTTCTCAAATGCAAGTAAAGCAGTAATAGAGTTGTCCATGTTAAACATAATAATAACTGAGAAATAAAACATACATAATTCAACATAATTGAAAAAAAATATCCAGAATTCAGAAAGTAAACGTGATGCATGAATGTAACACATTAAACACATAAATTTGACATTTACTAATCCGCAATAAGACAACTTAACAATTAATATGTTGCCTTAGGGTCAGTCAAATTAATCTTAGACTCTCTATGATATATTCTCATCCTTATTAATTAAAACTTAAAATATCTCATATTTTCTCTTCAAAAAATAAGGTATCGCTAATTTGGTCAAGTCACAATTATTCACTATATACTTAATTGTGACTCTGTGAGTGTAACCTATTATTTACATAGGCAGTCTCTATGCTCTCATTCTTGGTTCTCAGAACATCATTCTTGCTCACAAGCATGGTCAGTCAGATTAATCTTAGACTGTCTATCAGACATTATCATTCTTATTAATTAAAATTTAAAATATCTCATATTTTTTTTAAAAAAATAAGGTATCGTTAATTTGGTCAAGTCATTATCCACCCAAAGCTAAATTATGACTTTGTGAGTGTAATCCAATTATTTCAAATTTCATGACTTAATTTAGAATATGCCACATTTAGGGTCGGTCAAAGCTAAACTACATCACTTAGTGTTATCTTCTTAAAAAGTACAACCTTGGTGTTGATACAACTCAAAATCTTTTTTAGGAGGATGAAAACAAAGCCATCTCGAGGCCCATACTGTACCTCACAGTGTTGTGCTAATAATGGAGATCATAGGTTACATTGACATGTGAACCTTCTTCCACTCACTATTTTAAGATAATTTATTTTTCTTTTAACTAATCCATTAATACTAAATGAATTACTAGTTAAAAATATAACCCTATGAATGTGAAATTAACAGTTAATCCAATCTAATTGGTCTAAGTTCATTTAACCTTCTAAAGAGCCTAAGTCAAAATTAGGTGAACTTAAAATAACTAATTAATTATATTAATCAAACTTTAATACAACTCTTTTAATAAAGTTGGTTATCCTAAATGTTACTATAACCTATAGAGTGGTGTGATTACCAAGTTTTTACTAATTAAAATCTAACAGTTTACATGCAATTGAGTTCACAAAGCAATCCTTATAAACATATTAGGAAAGTTCTAATCCAACATGTTTCTACTAATGAGATGCATGATCAAATAAAATTGTATGGGGTTTCATGTATGACATATGACCGACTAATGCATGGTCATGTTATCAATCATATCAATAAACATTTATTTAACAATTAAATAAACTAATGATGAACCGGGTGACAATATGGTGTTTCTAAATTACAACCATTGGAAATTAAAAATAAAATTAGAAAAAGGACTTCATGAGTACATATGTCCAAAATAGTTCATTCTCCACCAGAGGTCCATCTTCATAATCTTCTAGCTTTATACAAAATCTTTTTAATTAAAATAAATTAGTTTTTCTAATTAAATAATCTCTATAATTATCTTTCAAAAATATTGAATTTGATTAGCCTAAATAAATTTAATGACTTATCAAACTTGGGTCAAGCCCAATCACTCAATTACTTTTAATTTTTATAAAATTAATAATTAATAATTAATTTTAAAATTACATTAATTTTAAATTTTAAAAGATAAAATATAGAGATAGGGTTTTCGTAAAATATTGTAGGGATAGGGTAACACGATATCATGGTTTCTGTGAAACTTCTCTGGTAGTAGCAATAATTGCCACAGGTGATAGGACTCTCACACCGCTGCTATATGCACCACTCTGTCAGCCACCGTAGTTGAGCATCATCGGCCACCATTGACCACCATCGACCACTGTCAGCGGAGGCGCCACCGGAAACACTGTCAATTGTGTCACGGAAGCCAATTTTTCGGCGGCGCCAGCGCTGGAAATCTAATTTTCGATATCGGCACTGAAGCTCCCTAGGAATTTCATTTTTTGCGTATCATGCGTTCTTCGTCTTCTCACGATCGGAATTTTACAATATGATATTTAAAATATAACTACAAATATTTTTATGTTCCAAAATGGCTTACATAAGATCTAAGGAAAAATAAAGAACAAAGCCTAACTCCATAGTCACCACACAATTAACGATCCATCATTTTACATTCAAAAAACAAACCACACATTCAAAAAACAAGCCACACATTCATTCATGCATATCAAAATATATTATGAACAATGCAAGAACACTCACATAGATATAATATACAAATATATAATGACTGCTCTGAAATAAAAACTTTTTATTAAAATCTATGTTCAATCGAATCCATTATATATTTATTTATTAAATCAAACACATACATGGATATATAATATATACCTCTTGTTGCTAATCAAACGTCCTCACAAACCAACGATCTTTTGTTCCCAAGAACAACGAATTTCAAGATCCACACTAAGATCTTCCAAGTCAATCTCCAAATACACTAGGACGTGTGTGCACGTAGAATATAGCAAGAACATGTTTATGTATCTAGATGTACTCAACAAATGAGATCTAAAGATTTTTGGAGAAGGAATAATTTTGTGAGACTAATCTCGGAGAGAATACAATCATTGTTTTCACAGAGTTTTTTTATTAACTTTTAATCTTAGAAAATTCACCCTGATAGCAGCCGTATTACTAGCACATTTCATCAACACTGAGGTCAATAGAATAATATCTATATATATTTTCTAGGCACCCCATATTTTTAGGAATATACATAAAATAATAAATAATCATAAAATTACCATTGTAGTGTGACCCACTGCAACTGTGTAGAACTGCAGTGTGCCATGAGGTATCACAGTGCCTCACGACACTATCATGGCACTACTATAGTGTCGTGTGGTACTACTATAGTGTCATATGGCACTATAGTATTGCACGTCTAACTGTAGTGCCACGTGACACTACAATAGTCCATGTCAATTTCTGATTCTCAATAAGTGATTGACATGTGGCAGTCCAACACGTCACGTGATAATTTTTACAAATTAATTTATTATTTTAATAAGATAAATATGTAGATATCAGTTAATTCAAAATTAACTTATTTGATCATCTCTATCAGCTAGTTTCTTTATTAGTTCACACATAACAGATTTACTTGATTCAAATTTTGAATTATTATCTAATAATAAATTAACATCATCTAACTTGTACCGTCTCACTTATCGATAATTAAAAATTAATCAATATAATTATTTATATATAATTTCTAAAAAATAATAAAAATAATTTAATTATTTAATTATTATTTTATTAATCACACATAATTGTCTCATAATTATATTTTTACCCCAGAAATATAATTCATTTTGCAAGTGAATTCTTTTCTCATGTCCTGAAATATCCACACTCTAAATTGTGTAGTACAGATGTCACTTGGGGACTATGGACCTATAATCATAAGCTCAAATAAACCAGATTATTAATTAAACTCTTTAATAAAATAATATTATTTATCAGTTCCATTATTACTCCATTATAAATATAAAATTTCACTCTTAGAAATTATAGAATGTACTTACAGAGTATTCTCGTGTGGTCCATTGATATAATCATTTCATGTAGTTATGTCCTCCAATTATTGATTCATAAATTAGAGCTGGTCAAAATTACTGTTTTACTCTTCTAATTACATCTTGATCTTTAAGTACCATTAATTCATTAGTGAATGACTAATTTATAATCGTATTATAAATTTGAGTTCAATAACCATTCAGTTTCAAAATTAACATTTAAGAGAATCAATATACGATCCGTTAGGAAAACTTAGATTTCAAATCTTGTAAGATCATATTCATAACCATCCATATCACTGAATCTCCAAATAAAAGTCACTAGCATGTTTTACAAACAACCTTAACGA
This sequence comes from Datisca glomerata, assembly GCA_003255025.1. Lineage (NCBI taxonomy): Eukaryota > Viridiplantae > Streptophyta > Magnoliopsida > Cucurbitales > Datiscaceae > Datisca > Datisca glomerata. The sequence goes on from QANY01008042.1 coordinate 793,932, forward strand.
GTGAATAAAAAGATCCAGTAGACATATATTAGAGTTCATGACTACTCAATATTCAGACTGATCTACATATGATCATCATATTGATGTGTATTAAATCTTTATGATAAACTTCAACTTAATAAAGATATTAATTCATAACGTTCCTGTCATATATAATCTTATTATATAAAGTACATTCACTAATATATCTATCCACATCAATGATCTGGATCTAGATCACATGCATTCATAATGCTTAGTGAACTGTACTAGCAACTATTCATTCAAGATTCCATACTTTAATATTGTGCTGACAATTTTATTCATTATTTATGGTCTTAATCCTCTCACACTAATACAAGATCATAGTCTCATTAATGAATATGGAAGTTTTCATATATTTATATAAATTATTCAACAATAACTTAAAGAACATTTATAAGACAAATATAATTCCATTAAATTTCATATTGAAATGTCAATACACATGCTTTGAGGGTATTACCCCCAACAGAGATAACTCTTAACAATGCGCTTCATGTTCTTGATATTAGAAAGAATTTAGTTTCGGGATCAATGTTAAGCAAAAGTGGTTTTAAATTGGTTTTCGGATCTGATAAATTTATACTTTCTAATAATGGGGTTTATGTTGGCAAGGATATCTTAGTGATGGTTTATTTAAAATAAATGTATTGACTGTTGTACCTACAACTATTAATAATAAAATAAGTTTTTATGTTTATTTGCTTGAGTCTTGCAATGTTTGGCATGGTAGATTAGGTCATGTTAATTATATCACATTCCATAGATTAGTCAATTTAGAATTAATTATGAAAGTGACTATTGATCCAAGTCATAAATGTGAAATTTTTGTTGAATCAAAATCAACGAAAGCTCATTTTCATTCCATAGAAAGGAGTACATAACTCCCAGAGTTAATTCATAGTGATGTTTGTGATTTAAATATGTGCAAACTAGAGGAGATAAAAAGTAGTTTATTACTTTTATTGATGATTGCACAAGATATTGTTATGTGTACTCTAAGAAGCAAGGATGAAGCCTTATAAATGCTCAAACAATATAAAAATGACGCTGAGAATCAATTTAGCGAAAAGATTAAGATTCTTAGAAGTGATAGAGGAGGTGAATATGAATATCATTTTCGACGATTTTATTCTGAACATGGTATTATACACCAAACTACCGCTCTTTATTCACCTTAACAAATGATATTGGCGAATGCAAGAATCGTACATTGAAATAAATGATGAATGCTTGTTGATAAGTTCTGGTTTACCACATAATTTGTGGGGGGGAAATTTGCTTTCTGCAAAACATTCTCAATAAATTAACCCATAAGCAAACAGACAAGACATTGTATGAGTTATGGAAGGAGTGAAAACCTACCTATAAGTACTTAAAAGTGTGGGGATGTCAAGCTAAGGTAGTTGTTCCTAATCCTAAAAGGGTAAAAATAGGACCTAAGACCATTGACGATATTTTTATTGGCTATGCTACTAACAGTGATTCTAACTTTTTTGTTAGAAAATGAGCCTCAAGCTTTTAAAGAAGCCATGGCTTCTCCTGAAGCTCCTTTTTGGAAAGAGGCTATTAACATTGAAATTAAATCCATCATGTAAAATCATACATGGGAACTGGTAGATCTTCCAACAGGAAGTAAACCTTTATGTTGTAAATAGATCTTCAAGAAGAAGATGAAGCCTGATGGATAAGTACAAAGCTAGACTTGTTGCTAAAGGTTATAAGCAAAAGGAATGTCTAGACTACTTTGATACTTATTCTCCACTTACAAAGATCACATCCATTTGATTGTAAATTGTTATAGCAACACTGAATAACTTAGAAATTCATCAAATGGATGTTAAGACTGTCGTCTTAAATGGTGATTTAGATAAAAAAAAATATGGAACAACCTGAAGGGTTCATTGTTCCAGGATAAGAGAAGAAAGTATGTAGACTTGTTAAGTCCTTGTATGGACTAAAACAAGCACACATACAATGGCACAAAAAATTTGACAAAGTGATGATGTCAAATGATTGCAAGATAAATGAGTGTAACAAATGCGTGTATACAAAGGGCACTCAAAATGGGTATATCATTGTGTGTTTGTATGTGTATGATATATTAATTATAGGTCGCAAGAATGGTATCATTAAAGCTACAAAAAGGATGTTGGCCAATAAGTTTGATATGAAAAATTTGGGAGTTGCAGATGTTATATTGGGAATTAAGATTTCTAGAACATCTGATGGACTGGTACTATCTCAATCACACTACATTGAAGAAATATTTGCAAAGTATAACAATTATGATGACAGTCCAGCTAGAACATTGGTAGACCTAGATCTTCATTTATTTAAAAGTAATGGTCAAGGCATATCACAACTAGAGTATTCACGTCTAATTGGAAGTCTTATCTTACGAAGTGCACTCGACTCGACATAGCATACTCAGTTAATAAAATGAGTAGATTTACTAATAATCCAGGAAAGGATCACTGGACAACTATAGTAAGGGTGCTTAGATACTTAAGATACACCTTGAACTATGGACTGCACTTATTGAGGTATCTAGGTGCACTTGAAGGCTATAGTGATGCTAATTGGATATATGATACAAAAGACTCAAAATCCACAAGTGGATATGCCTTGACGCTTGGAGGTGCAGTTGTGTCATAGAAATCCTCCAAACAAACTTGTATAGCCGGATCTATGATTGAATGTGACTTTATAGCTTTAGATAAATCTTGAGAGGAGACTGAATGGCTTCGCCATTTCTGAGAGAATATTCCATGTTGGCCAAAACATGTGCCTGCAATATGTATACACTGTGATAGCCAACCGACTATGGTAAGCACACAAAATAATATTTATGATGGTAAGTCTAGACATATACGTCGTAGACATAATACGGTAAAACAATTACTCTCTAATGGAATAATATCCATATATTATGTTAAATCAAAGGATAATTCCACAGATTTGCTCATTAAAGGCCTAGCGAGAGAACAAGTTTATAAATCATTGAGAGGAATGAGATTAAAGCCTATATTCAAAGGGTCGGCATAATGGTAACCAACCTAGTTGACTGGAGATCTCAAGATCTAGGTTCAAAGGGACAATCGAATTGTGTATGACTCAGGAGGAACACTGATGAGTTTGTACTCCTACCCACTCCTATTATGAGACAGTGTTGGTTGCAACATTGAATAGGATAAGATATGCTTTTAATGACTACTATATCTTGGGAAAAAACTAAGTGGGGTATAGCAGGATACATGTACTACGAAGTCACCTATATGAGTGTAAAAGTGGGTCGCTTTTATGAGAATTTTAAGGCTGGATTCTCTAAAGCACTCATGAATATCAGGAGTTGTTCAAGGCCAAAATCAACACAACCATTAGAATCATAATATGTTTAGGAAGTTATTGTGCGTACTCTATTGTCTTAGTTTACATAAAAGGTTGAACAGTTCAAGATACCATGTTCACTGATTGGCCAGTAAATCTGATAGTTATTCACTAGGGAAGGTTCAAAGTCAAAAGCTACCTTTCTCGATATAGTAACTTTCTTTAAATACTCTATTTTTGAATTTGTTGCATGCATTGCATATTACAACTAATCAATTTTTGTTCATGCGGGAGATTGTTAGGAAGTGTGCATGAAAATTGGCTTGAGGCTTGTTGGAGTGATTGTTCCATAAAGTTTAGAGAAGCTTTAATTAACTTTGGAACGAATTTAGTTTATTAAATTGTAATTAAGCCACCAAGATATATGATGAAAAGAAATGACTATTGGTATAATTAACTACCATATTCTTTCAACTTTGCCAAATTTCTATAAATAGTGAGAATAACTTCATTCTTCCCAACTTTTGCATTCTCTAGAAATTAGAACACAACCACAAAAGCCTTCTTCTTCCCTACACAATTCCAAAGAGAGAGTATTACGTATTTTGGTTCGACGTTCTTGTACTTTAAGTGCTGCTACTGCAAGAGAAGAGTCGTTACATACTGGGAGACAACCGCTACAAAACCTACAGCACCGTGGGGGGTAGAATTTGTCTTAAGGAGATAGAGTCCAACTCTAGCCTCGGCTCGTTCTAAATTTCACAGTATCATATTCATAAAATTTTCCAACATATTCAAGGTTTTTAAAGTTTAAAAAATAGTAAAAATGTGAATTCACTTTGCTTTTTATATATGAACGTGAAATTTTAATTATACATGCAAATTTATATTGTTATTAACTCCAATGCATTCACTAGTATAGGCTTAAATGGATGGTTGGTATAAGATTACGGGTAAAATATTTTCGGATTAAGATTACTAAAATATGATTGTAGGAAAATATATGTCCGAAAAGTTAAAATTACTTTGTTTGTTAAACTTGTGAATGTTATGATTTAATAATGAGAATGTTAACTTACTTTGTTTGTTTTGATGGAATGTGAAATGGAGTGTTATAAGTATAATTATAAATTTCTAATTTTACCCTTTAACTGAATTGTGTTTATATATGACTTGTAAATTAATTTATTTTCCTTCATTATTTATTATTTAATTCATAATAGGGTGAAATATAATTGTTAATTTATTTCTTTGGAATTTTTTTTAATTTCTTCTTTTTATTCATTTTTTTTGTTAAATGTAAATTTGTATAACCATGAAAAACACAATAACACAACTACAAGTGACATACCCAATGAGGAATTTTTATTCATTTTTTACTTACATGCTTACTAATTTTTAATGGCTAAATTATTACTTTATCACAATGGTTACATTGTAAATTTACCTAAAAATATTGAGAATGAAATAATTAATTAATAAAATAATAAGAAATGATGACAATTGAGAAAAGATAAAAAAAAATAAAAAAAAATAAACAATGAGAATGTTAAATTATTTTATTTGTTTTGATGGAATGAGAATGTTATAAGAATTTTTCAACTTACAATTTTACACTTACCCTTGGGCTAATATATAATATTAGAATTAAAAATAATTTCATCTATCCAAGAGACTATAAACACATAATTTACCATACCCATATTCATATTGATATTTGACAAGTTGGGTTGGCGCAGTTGATTAAGCCCCTACATCTATACTTTAGAGGTCGTGGGTTCGAGTTATATTCTCACATTCCCCTTAGAAATTGCAATGTACATTTGACAAAAAATATTCATATTAGTACTTCAAAAATAAAAATTACAGTCATATTAGGTAATTAATAAACAAATTTTAATTGATCACATTAAAATATATTTTAATTGTCTAATTATCCATTGTCCAATATGTATATAAAAGATGATGTGAGGGAGATGTTAGTTTAGAAAAAATGATAAGAAATAAGTAACGGGAGATGACGGGCATGGAGATACCCCTCAATTTTAGAAAAAAATTTGGTATTCCTGTAGTACTGAATATTCAATATTCATCTATATCATTTGATGACATGTGTACATGTTTTACAAATTTTAAGAATGTATTTATTCTCTCTTTAAAATCTGAATAAAATATAATATTTTTAGACACGTGATAATTAATGATATGAAGGAGTACTGAATATTCAGTACTTCAAGTGTATCGAATACTATCTACAATTTTGGAGGGTATCGAGATACCCTCACATAAAATTATTTTTGTATTCTGGTTATCCAAATTTTTTACACTTATCATACCAAACAAATAGATCTATAAATTTAGTGATTGCATTCCAAAAATAATAAGCATTAAATATAAGCAAAAAGTTGCTTAAATTGTTTTTGTTATTTTTTCTGTCGTATTTATTTCCAAAAACCCTTCTAAAAATACAAATGCCATAAAGCAAATGTCCTGAATCCTTTTGAATAATAGCAAAGAATAAGAAAATATAAAACCCTAACACACCACAGAAAGCTCGCGGCGCTGTCGTCTCCTTGAGAACTCGACAGCTGCCTTTCGTAGTGAAGCTGTCCTCTTTCTTAGCATCCTTTCTACTCTCTACTCCGTTACCCTAGTCCTTGTCGTCAATTCACTTATCTCTCAGCGAATTTAATTTGAGTATACACTTGTTCCAGATGCATGAGAACACCATGAGGGAGGCAGACGAAGCGTTTGCCACAGAACCAGATCCAGGACTGCTGCGTAAGAAGAAGAAGAAAAGGCATGAACCTGCTGTGGAAGCCAAAATTCAAGTTCTCCCAAATCGGCCCGAGAAGACCCCTCCTTTGGTTGGCTATTTCCCATCTGGGTTTGACCCTCAAAAGAAGTACCTAGACGAAGAAACCGACAATGGGCAGAATTCCACTAGTGTTGGGGTTTATAGGAACAAGAACAAGCCGAATAGGATGCAACTAGTGGTAAGCCCGGCTGGTTCAAATGTGGATTTTGTTGGAACCAACTACCTAGGAGAGGCCACTGCAGGGAAGCAGCATTGCACTTATGCTCTTGGGGTTCTTGACAAGGAAACCAAGAGCTTGAAGATTATGCCTATTGCTTCGAACACGGTACTTTTATTACACTCTTTAAGATTATGCCTATTGCTTGGAATGGTACTTTTATTAGACTCTTTAATCTGCAGTGGAAATAAAAGCGTATTCCTCAATGTGCAAAAATTAGTTCACAATATAGAAAGTCGAAATTCGGATGTTATGTTGCATGTGCTTTGTTTTCTAATTTTGTGAAATTAGTTTCTATCTCGTGGTTGCTTTAGTTTTTTGTTGAAAGAACAAAAACAGTGATGGAAATTCTTCTAATGTTTTGCTTTTAAGTTTTAGGTTAATTTGGATTCTCTTGATGGCCTTTTTGATCTAGTGCAAAGACATTTCTCTGTTCTGTTTGTATTTTAGGTATTTGCTTTGGCAGGGCGAGGCAAATTCTGGCTTATGATAGTTGATCAAGCATTAGATAATAGCTTCTAGCATCGCTTGCTTTATGATGCACTTTCACTATCTGTTATAGAGCCGACTTTCCACAATTTGTTTTTCAGAATCATTTTCAACTTTTTGCACTTCAGTGCTGATATTGCCAGATCAAGATTTGGGTTTAGGGAATCGGTTTACAATAACATGCTATTCCTTCTTCAAAAAAGGTATTTATTGTATGTTTGAACCGGTCATAATTACATTAGAATCTTAAATGGAGTTTACTTTTCAGATATTTAGATTGGAACCAAAAGTTGGAGGTTCGGAAATCTCTAATATGGATCAAGCAATTTCAGTTAAGGAAGAGCTTTCTTCTCAACAGAAAGCAGAAAAGATGAGAGACCTTACAAATCTCTATGGAACAAAGAAGTCAATGAAACAGGTACTGAAAGAGTGTATACTCAAATTATATTCATTATATGCATGTATTTCAAGTATGCATTTCAAGTATTATCTTAGCGTTATGAGAGCAAAGTTATATTCTCACTAATATTACTGGAAGTTATGTTGTGATATTCTGAGAAATATTCAGATGACATGGCTCCAGAATCTGTTGTAAAAGAATTCACATGATCCAATGCAAGTAGTTTTGAATTTTGTTTTAAAAGAATTCTTATGTCATGAAGAATAGAAGAGTTTGTGGGAAATGTTACACGGCCTAAGTTTAATTCAATTCATGCAGGCAAAGAAATTGCACTCTTTAAAACAAGAGAATGATCTTGAGTACCAGAATGATCTAGATGGTCAAATAAAAAATGTAGTGATAAACAAAGAAGCTTTGCAAGGTATTGATGGCCAAAGTGGTCGCAATATCCCACCATATGATGCTTCCGCAACCACACCCCAAGAGGCTTATCCACTTCACAAGATCATATTCAAAGGTGAATGGGCTTTCCTTGAAGATATTTATGAACTTATGGGAGGGGAGGGAGCTGAGATAGGGAGTAAAGCTTACCCATCGTTTGTTCAGAACAGAATCCGTAAATTGCAAGAGATTCAGGTACGTATCCAAGTCTGAAAGTGTTTTACTATAATCTTAAAGAAAAAAACGCAAAATTTTCACAAAGATTATTAGCTGCTTTATGTGTCATCTTTCTTTGCCAATTGTATACTATGATCAGTCCCTTCAGGTGAAACAATGAAAAACAATTCAATTTCCATGTCTTGATAATGTGTATAGGATGAAGAAGAGAAGAGGAGGCTCTCATGTATATTCTCATACATCAATCATCTTATAAAGTTCAAAGATCAGCATTCCATGGATGGAACTTCTTCTGCAAAGAGCCATAAGATCCCCAACATTCTACGCCTCAAATTTTCAAGCATGTTTTCTGATCCACAATCAAAGAGGCTGTCAGCTGAAAAAAACGATCTTCTCATTTGCTATGTTCTGGTTCTCACTCTGTTTGCCGATGGGTTCCATAGCGATCCATCAGATATTGCAAAGGATCTGAGAACAAGTCCACTTACTCTTAGAGTGTATTACGAGCACTTAGGCTGCAAGTTTACTTGCGAGAACAAATTGTCGTTTGCCACGCTTCCAGTCCCGCTCAACTTTCCGAAATTAAGGCTTAAGAGGAGACGGTAGATGGATAAATTGTTGAATCTTTGTTCTTGTGGTTACTCAAATGGCAATTGAAGAACGATAGTCATATGGCGGATGGATATATTTGATGTATTATTATTATTATTAACATTGGCTCTTTTATCTTCTATGGGAATTCATTTTCATTATTAGTAGGAGGTTCTTTATTGGGAATTCGTTTGGAAGAATGACACTTAAGGCTGATATTTCAGAAATAATTCTTCAAGATCATGATTTCATAGAGGAAAAAATAAGGAAATAGGGCCTCCCTCCCCTCCCTCAAGTTGAACAAAACACATCTGAGATGAAAAATTAGGCAGAAAAGTATAACTTAATTTGAGATAATGAGGGATGAGTCTACAAAACCTGCATCAGGAAACGGTAAAGAAACAAATTCTGCCTATTTCTGCAGCAGCTCGAACTTACTGACACATGCATCTGCTATTACAACACAAGTGCTACCATACATTCTAAGGTTTCTATACTTGTACACACTCGTTTCACCCAATGGCAAAACAAATGGACTATACTATAGCCTATAAATTAGTTAGATATACCTTCTCTGTATAAATGGGTGATGTAGACTCAAATCATCTGATAGACAGAGAGCTTCGTTTACTAGGATTTACTCTTGAACTCCTCTGAGCTTTCAAGTCCACCACAATCACAGATATGTTGTCCTTGCTTCCCCTTTGGAGAGCAAAGGTTGAGAGGTAATCTGCCGCTGCTTGTGCAGCGGGATCGATTCCCGTCCCCCTTTCTGCAAGAGATGAAACCCCATTTCTTTTGTGCCATAGTAGAATCCGCTTTCGTGCCACTTCACAAACTTCTTCATTAGTCATCACATCCCACAGTCCATCACTTGCTATGATGAGACACTCATCTTCTCTAGCGCGAGGAACGAACATGACCTCGGGATCGGGAATGATCCACGGTTTCAAATATCTATCACCTGTTGTTCAATATTGACAAAACACGAGTGAAAAGCATTGAATCAATTCATTAAGGCTATGTTTGGAATTAGAGGAAACGGCACGGATGCTATTAATATAGTAAAATTCATTCATATAATTATTTTACTCAAAGACTCCAAACAATTGATATGCAATCCTTCACATCTTCCTTTCCTTAAGATCCAAACATAGTCTAAAGGAATATCTAAATTTTGCTTCGTATAGAAAAAGCATAACACGCATACATACCGATGGACCTTGACATTGCAAGAACACCAAAGACACGATGACCTTTCCATTGTATAACTTTGCCACCAGATGCCTCAATCCTTTCATATTCGTCTTCTCTATTTGGCTACAAAAAATTACAATAGCACATAAAAGAGGTTATTTACAAAAGAAAACTTCAGTTACAGATGATTAAAAGCTTTGATTACATACTTTATGATCAACTGACAATGCCATGGGTTCTTTGCCACGACACAGGACTGCTCTTGAATCTCCACAGTTTGCGACTATGATGTGGGACGAGCAGACTAAAGCGACGACTGCAGTTGACCCAACGGTTTCTGGGGCAAGAGGCTCGAGTGCGACATCTGAATCATCGCCAGAGTTTCCAGAAATTCCCCTGCTAATTTTCCCTCCAATCTCATCGTCAACCTTCAAAAAGCAACTATTGAAGGCTTTCTCCCATAGCTTCTTCTGCCGTATTTCTCCACTGTTTTCATTGGAAGAATAGTCTTTTATCATTCCAATCTCTTCAGCCAAAGCCAAATGGATGCGGTCACGGCAGTAGTTAGCAACCTGCATGAAAAGTTCCATTCAGGTCAAGCTTAGATATATATATATAAAGAATATAGATCTGCAAACAGCTTGAATGTGTTCTAAATATCTAAGGGAAGAACTGAGCATACACCTAAAATCCTTTCCACGGTTTCCCTTTCTTTTTGGCCGTCTCAAATTGGAGAGAAGTTATAAATTGATATTTTTTCTTCTATTTCAAGGATTTGTCGTCCTTCGACTACGTTTTGTAAATTGCTTTACATGAAATGGCATACCTTGTTTCTTGCTAAACATGAATTCATTCTAACCAAAGTTTTATTAAATATGAATAGAGTTTTAGAATTCTTCCAAAACTCAAGGGATCGTGTGAGAGTATTGATTATGTGTATCCAGCTGATAAACGTCAGAACAAGCTATTACTGAAAGAAAAAAAAAACAAGTGGGAGAAAATTGATACCTGAGAGCCCCCATGGCCATCATAAACACCGAAAAAGTGGCCCGTTATGTGGGTTAATCTTTGGCTGATTCCATCAGCCACATCATTTCCCACAAGCATTCTGATCGGAATCTTCATAAAATGAGGTACAGCAGCAATCGCATCTTCCATTTCTGGTCTCCTTCCACAAATCGACACAGAACCCCAAAGGGGAAGGCAATCCAGCTCAAATACATTACGGATTCCCCTAATGACATTCTCCACGCCTTTTGACTGGAAAATCACCGTAGGGTTCTTTAGTTCAGACTTTTCAGATATCTCTAATTTCGGGCCAACTGCAGCCACGATAAGCTCACCAGAGGGCACCGGACGAGATTCCACCAAAAAAACCTTGGCAACAATAAGACCACTACCAACATCCCCAACTTCTATAACATCCGGCAAGCTTATTTCAGATCCTATATCCAAATTTAACAACTTCTCACCAGAAACACCATTTGTTTCACCCACAGCACTTATGTTATCTTGTTCCCCGCTCTCCTCCAAAACAGCACCTTTTGCAGTTAGATCATTTCTTGCTTGGCCACAGTACATTGGCTCCGATGCGATTACTTTGTTAATTTCACTCTTAATCATAAGACAAGTATCTTTGCCACCAGAAACAGACTCAAGCGCCTCAGCTACGAGCTTGACCCGTGTGATTTCAACATGGGTCGTGCTCCCAGTATTATCACTCTTTGAATTGCCTAAACTAAGAGTCAAGGAAACTGAAGACACCTCTTCCATCAACTCTTCTCTTTTTAAAATTAACCAATCCCCAAGTTTCACAACCTTTTAACACTCAATTATATCTTAAGATCAAGCTTGCAGGCTCAATTCCATGTAGTTATACATAAAACAGTATTAGCTAAGAATCAGAAGAACATACAAGAACTGCCAACAATAACAAGCGCATCAGATCTACGGAAAATCTAAGGATTCTTGCATCCTTTTGATGGAATGTGCTGAATTAACGTACTCTCAAATTCTCTTCAGATAAAGAACTGCTAACAATAACATCAATCATACCCAAATCTTATCTCTACCACCAGCCCTTAAATAAGCGAAGTAAAAGAAAGCAACTGTAGTCCGACCTTCATTAAAAGACCCAAATAGATAAGGGTTAAAGGGGACATGTGGGAAAACCTCGGATAAAGTAGAGCAACCCAACAATCACGAGATTACCCAAAATTGGCAATCCCTTAATTTCATAGAGCTTGATTTCCCTCGATCTGAGGCAACCCATCTCAACCTGACGTTTCTTCTTCCAACCAGAACACCTACGCATAAATTACCAGAAAAAAGTCAACCAAACAGACAAAAGGAAGTGAAGAACTTATCTGGGTTGCATAAAATTATGAAAAAACGAATTGAAGGGTTGTTCCGTTCACCGGAGGGGAAAGTTTGAAGCAGAGAAGACTTGGGTCGTGAAAAAAATTGAAGTCAGTTAAGAAGACTTGGGTCGTGAAAAAAATTGAAGTCAGTTAAGAAGACTCGAGCCTTGGATATTATTTTCTCTTTCCTAATTTATTTTCTGTTGGCTTCTAGGCTGGGTATTTGGAGGGTTCACAAGGAAAGATAGATTGAAATAAAAAAAAAATTGAGGATAAGACACGTACCCATGTAATTAATTTTGCATCATTCAAAGCTCTGCGACAGAAAACGCTTTGATACAATAGATCTTTCAGGTGACTGAGCTTTCAGGAAGGACACGCGTTCATAGGGTGAGAAGAAGTCCATATTGTGACTCATTATTCTGCTATCTGTACTATCACTTGTTATTCAGGTACCATGTTTTTCCATCAACGTGGTTGGTGTTTTGCTTTGTCTGAAATTAGAGAAATGGATAAGAAATTATTTTAACTGAAATAGTCTGATCTCAATGTACCTGCATGCACTTTCCAAACACATCATAAATAAAGTCTCGTCTAAACATATGTGAGTATCATATGTGTATATTTGGTTATGAGATTTTACATAGATGACTTTTAAAGAATAGATTATAGATATGGCATTATACATCTAGTTATTAATATTCAATATCTTATCTTATAATATGGAATATCAGCTATTTTTTGAAAAGAATAATATCAATGTTTTTTTATAATTTCGTTCATTTTTATTCACCCATAAAATAAAATTACTTGAATAGAATATTTTTAATATCAGTTAGTCACAGACATGGAGTATTATAATATCTTTTTCAATTCTAGCCAGTTAAACATTGATATATCTTCAAAAGTTATTTAATTCAATTAAATTGTTTAATCTAATTTTTTAGTTTTTTATTCTATAATTATGATTAATAGTTGAATTTACCTTATATTATCCCAAAATATATGGTTATTTTTTATAAGTATGTGCTTGGTAACACTTACCTTCATTAATTTTGGTATAATCTCCAACATATACTATGTATTAGTTAGTGTGATGTTTATCATACTAAACTGCAATATTGTACTAATTAGTCTAAGCTCACTATCACGCCAAACACAAGATGATATTGGGTGTAAGAAAATGAACGATGTATTTTATTAACAATAAACAATGTATTACATAAAAATGTACAGAATACAGAAAATTAAGATTACACAAAAAACTTAGATTGAGGCTTGCAAATTGCGCAATGGGCTAAAACAATAATGTCCTTGCAGATGATGCTCACAGTCTTGGACGCTTGTCTTCAGGATACAACGGTCTCGTAGGAAGCAGTAAACAGCACAACAATACTCTGTCTCTTGGTGAACCATAAAATGTTTTGTCTCAAATGAATTTTTTTTGCTTTTGACCAAATGAATTTGTTTTCTCCATTTTCTTTGATGCCCACGAAAATGCTTTATATATAAGCAATTGTGACTGCTTAAACAGTCACAAAGTTTGGAATTGTGACTGTCCAGAACAGTCACAAGTAATAGTTGCGTGACTGCCATTATGGTGCCTCTACAAAGGCACCTTCATGAAGACGCCTCTTGAAGATATCTGGAAAAAAATAGAACGGTCTAGGCAAATCAAGCCCAAAAGCCCCAAGGCCCTAATGTCCCATCAAAGAACTTAAAATATATTATGTCAAGATTTGGGTTTGAACCCATGACCTCAAGGTTTTACACAAAACTTTTACCACTAAAGTTTTAACCAACATATGTCCATTCACTACAAAATAAATATAACATTCATCCACATGAATGGACAACAAAAAAGCATTTTCATCTGAGCACAGCAGGAATGATACTGCATCGGGAGTGGTAGCTTTTGGTTTTGAACCATCCTTAGTAAAAAAACTATTAGGATTACTTGGTTGATAAGTGAACTTGATGTTTTGAACTCATCAACCGTTGATGTAATACTCAACAATAGATGTTACACAGCTCATTTCTTAACACATTCTGTTCTAGCGATTACGTTCCTTTTGGCCATGAACAAATCCTGATTTAATGAGTGCTATAGAGATCTTGCCTTATTAAATCTCAATGAAACGGTCTTACTTTTCACTCACATAGGTGATCACTTATCAAGAGTATTCTGTCATACTCCTACTAGTTACAAGCTATAAGTATCATTAAAAGTTATGCTTAACCTTTCTATTCTCTATAGGCAGCACCTATTACGTCTTAGGAATGAGTAGGAGATAATTTCCCCTTAGGTGCTCTTGGTGAGTTTATCACAATTAGTTTTCCTATTGAACATAGTCCATGGGATCTCCAATTTCTAGGTTAGGTTTCCATTGAGCGAACTCGTTGATAAAGGCCTTAGCCTCATCCCTCTCGACGTTTTCTTTACTTGCTCTCTAGACAATCCTTTGGCGAGCGAATCTGCCAGATTTTAATTAGTTCTCACAAAGTCAACAGAAATAACTCATGTAGAGAGCAAATGTTTAACAGTATTATGTCGTCGATGTATATCATGCGACTTACCATTATATTCCTTGTTGTGTGCCTTAGCTATTGCAGCTTGGCAATCACAGTGTATGCATAAAGTTGTCACTGGTTTCGGCCATATACGAATATTCTCTGGAAAATTTCTTATCCATTCAGCTCTTTCTCCTGCTTTATCTAAAGCAATGAACTCTGACTCCATAGTTGATCAAGCTATGCAAGTTTATTTAGAGGATTTCCAAGACACTGCACCTCCACCAAGTGTAAAAACATATCCACTTACGGACTTTGATTCCTCAGAATATGATATCCAATTTGCATCGTTGTAACCTTCAATCACAGCACGATACAAGGAATAATGTAACCCATAGTCTAAAGTGTACCTCAAGACTCTGAGCAAAGCATTCCAGTGATCAATTCCCGGGTTACATGTATACCGACTTAACCGACTGACATAATAAGCAATGTCTGATCTCGTACAATTGGTTATATACATGAGACAACCAATTATTTATGAGTACTCTAATTGCGAGACACTCTCTCTAACATTCTTCTTCGATGTAGATTTGGCATCATATGGTGTTTGAGCAAATTTACATTCTTATTGACCAAATCTCTTTAGCATATTTTTTATGTAATGAGACTGTGAGAATATGAGCTCGTTTTGAGTTCTCGAGGCCTTGATGCCAAGTATAACATCATCTATGCTTAAATCTTTCATCTCAAAATTTTTTGTCAACATTTTCTTTGTCGACTTAATTATCGAAGAGAGATCCCATTATTAGCATGTCATCCACATATAAACATACTAGAGCATATGCCTCATCCAAACTCTTCACGTAGGTACACTTGTCACACTCATTGATTTTGAATCCATTGAAAATCATAACCTTATCATGCTTCCTGTGCCACTGCTTGAGAGCTTGTTTAAGTCCATATAACGACTTAACAAGTATACACACATTTTTTTCGTATCCAAACACTTTAAACCCTTCTAGTTGTTCCATATAAATTTATTCTTCTAATTCACCATTCAAGAATGTTGTTTTTACATCCATTTGATCCATCTCTAGCTTATGCAATGCTGCAATCACTAGTAAAATTCGAATTGAAGTTATTCTTGATACTGGCGAATATGTATCAAAGTAATCTAGACCTTCTTTTTATTTGTAACATTTAGCTACTAGTCTAGCCTTATACTTATCAATGGAACCATCCGTTTTCAATTTTCTCTTGAAAATCCATTTGCAACCTATCAGTTTGTTATCTGGTGGAAGATCTACCAATTCTCAAGTATGATTACTCATAATGGATTCAATTTCACTATTGACTGCTTCCTTCCAAAAGGGAGCTTCCGGTGCAGGCATGGCCTCCTTAAAAGTTTGAGGCTCATTCTCAAGCAAGTACGTCAAAAATCTAGACCAAATGATTTTTCAGTTCTTGCTCTTTTACTGCGTCTAGGCTCATCTTCTTTATCACTCTTATCATTCAATGACTCATCTTTCCCACTAGTAGATGTAATCACCATACTAGACTTGTAGGAAGAGTTACATGAAAAGATATCCTTAAAAAATATAACATCACGTGACTCAATGATAGTGTTAGCATGCACCTCACTTTTATTGGATTTATGCACAAGAAAATGAAATGCACTGCTATTAGGTGCATAAACGATAAAGATGCAGTCTATGGTCTTTGGCCCTAACCTTGTTCTTTTTAGAGTTGGAATAGCCACATTTGCTAGACCCCCCCACACTTTTAAGAACTTATATGACGACGGTAATCTTCTTTTCCATAACTCGTAAGAGGTCTTGTTAGTTCTTTTATGGGGTATTCTATTAAGAATATAGTTTTTTGAAAGCAAAGCTTCCCCCCATAAATTTTGCAGTGCTCTAGAGTTGATTAGCATGGCTACCATCATCTCTTTTAAATTTTTTTTCTTCCTCTCAGCCACTCCATTTTGTTGACGAGTATAAAGTGATGTTGCTTGGTGGATAATGCCATGTTGGGCACAAAAATCAGCTAAGTTTTAAGACTCATACTCT
Organism: Datisca glomerata; assembly: GCA_003255025.1. NCBI lineage: Eukaryota > Viridiplantae > Streptophyta > Magnoliopsida > Cucurbitales > Datiscaceae > Datisca > Datisca glomerata. Next base: position 810,556 of record QANY01008042.1, read on the forward strand.
CCACCTCCATCACTTCTCAAAACTTTGATTTTCTTTTCTAAATGATTCTCAACTTCATTCTTATAGACCATAAACGTGCTTAAAGCTTCATCTTTACTTCTAATCAAGTAAACATAACAATATCTAGTACAATCATCAATGAAAGTTATAAAGTATTTCTTACCACTTATAGATTGTACCATTTTTAAGGCACAAATGTCAGAATGAATCAATTCTAAAGGTTCTATTTTTCTGTTATCAATAGAATGAAAAGGTGGTCTAGAAAATTTAGCCCCAATACATGTTTCACACTTATACATATGATCAAAATTAATGCTAGGTAATGATCCTATTTTTACTAATCTTTTTAAAGAACCATAACTCGTATGCCCTAATCTACCATGCCAAACATTAAATAACTTAACCATATGAGCAACAGACGCATTATTATTATTAATAAAGTCAACAGAAATATCCATATTAAACAAACCATCCGCTAGGTATCCCTTCCTTACAAACACACCCTATTTAGTCACGACACATTTGTCGGACTCACATATAATCTTAAAACCCTTCTTAATTAATAAAGAACCAGAAATTAAACTCTTCCTAATCTCGGGAACATGAAGTACATCATTTAAAGTTAAAACTTTTCCAGATATAAACTTAAGCAGCACTTTGCCCTTGCCAGGTATTGCAGAGGTAGACGAGTTGCCCATAAACAGCTTCTCTCCATCTTTAACCTTCTTGTAGTCCGTAAGCATGTCTTGGACAACACATATATGCTTGGTTGCTCCAGTATCCAACCATCAATCTGAAATGTTACTGACAATATTCACTTCAGTAACTACTGCTGAAAAGTTATCATCTATTTCCATCACATTGGCTTGTGCATTAGGCTTCTTTCCCATCATTTTTCCTTTGCGACATTCCACGGCTCTATGTCCTGGTTTTCCACAGGTGTAACAGTTTCCTTTAATCTTCTCGAAGATCTTTCCTTTTGGAGCAAACTGTTTCTTTCCTTTGTTCTTTGTAACAACTTTTCGTTTGGGTATGTTTTCCTCCACCACATTTATCTTTACATCGAAAGACATGTCAGTGGCTTTCTCATTCATCATGTTATCCTTCTCAATCCCCTGACTTACAACTAAGTTCTATAGTTTCATTTCCTTCCTTTTATGCTTAAGATAGTTTTCAATTATCGCAGCAACTTGAAATGTTCACTTATCGCCATACCTTCTGCATGAACATCATGGATAATGATCTGCAACTCTTGAAGAAAAGTTGACTCATCATAGATAGAGAATCTTTCATCTTATATTCTAGAAGAAAACGTGCAACAATGAACTTTTTAGTTCCAGCGTCTTCTGTCCTATACTTCTTATCCAAGAATTCCCATAATTCCTTTGCACACTCGATTGGACTATAGACATTATACAAGAAATTATCCAATCCGTTGAGGAATACAGTTTCGGCACAAAAAATATGCATGCTTCCATGCATCAGCGACGGGCGATCACCGTTCTATCTTTCTCTCCTTCATTCAAGACTAGAGACTCCCATTCACAATTTGACAAGGTTCAATGTTTTAAGATAGAACAACATTTTCTGTTTCCATCTAATGAAGTTATTGCCATCAAACTTTTCTAGTTTTTCTTAATGGCTTACAAGAGGAGGATTCACAGCAGTGACAGAGGCAGTACTAACGTTACTTGGACTTGCCATCTCAACAATTTCACAAACTGAAATGAGAAATGTTATTGTTTTAGAATGTAAGAAAATGGATGATGTATTTTATTAACAATAAATAATGTATTACATAAAAATGTACAGAATACAAAAAATTAATATTACACATAAAACTTAGACCGAGGCTTGTAAATTGCACAATGGTGCTCGCAATCTTGGACGCATGTCTTCAGGATACAACGGTCTCGTAGGAAGTAGTAAGCAGCACAAAAATATTCTCTCCCTTAGTAACCAGAAAATGTTTGTCTTAGATTTTTTGCTTTTGACCAAATAAATTTTTTTTCTCCCTTTTCTTTGATGCTCACAAAATTGTTTTATGTAGAAGCAATTGTGACTGTTTAAACAGTCACAAAAGTTAGAATTATGACTGTCCAGGACAGTCACAAGTAGCAGTTACAAAACTGGCACTATGGTACCTCCACAAAGGCACTTCCATGAAGACACCTCTTGAATATATTTGAAAATTGAAAAAAAAAATAGAACGGTCTAAACAAATCAAGCTCAAGAGCTCCAAGGCCCCATCAAATACCCTTAAAAATATTATGTCAAGGTTTGAGTTTGAACCCATGACCTCAAGGTTTTACACAAAATATTTGCCACTAAGCTATTAACCAACATATGTACATTCACTACAAAATAAATATAACATTGGGTAGTATGATTCCGCCTTCTAATGCGAGTTGTCAAATGAGCCTGATAAGGTTCAAATTTCAAAGAAACATGAAAAATGACCTACCAAAAAATTTAATTGATCTAAGAAAATCTTATAAGCTAGAATTATGGTCAAACTCAACTTACACCCATAAAATTTGGGTAACTAGAAATTTACACCCATCAACTTTCAAATTACCGATATTATTCCATGAACTTGTAAAATTAGTCATCCATACGTTATGTTTCTATCAATTTTCAAGCAGAAAATGTCTTGTCACAACTACTGGTTACAATGTTTTTTTATTGCACAACGTCTACGCAACCTAATTTTTTAGGTTAGCAAATTTGATTGAAAAAAAAATAAGACATGGTTGTCAGTTTTGCCTACTTTTAAAGTTCATGGAATAATATTGTTCATTTGAAAGTATATTAGTGAAATCTACTAATAACTCTAAGTTTATATGTGTAAATTGGACTTTAACCCTTAAGAGAGGTGTTTGGTATGCATTGAACTAGAATTGTATTCCTCTTGTAATCCTATGATATTTGGAGTGTTCCTTAAATTAGATTACAATCGTAGTTTGTATGTAGTCTTAATTTATCTTTTGAACAGATAATTGAATTGCCTCGAAAAGGGAAACAAAACAACCTTGAATTACTAAGGCAGAATAACCATGAGGAGGCAATGGAATTACTTCAAACGTTACATTACACAAATTTACCATAATATTATACAGCTTGAATCATGATTTCCCAATTACTCTAAAAATTGTCATGCACAACTAAATATATCAATCATATTTTGTTATCCATTTAATTATCATGAATTCGATTACCATGATCATTCTAGATTTCACATTTCGAACGACAATTGTTTAGAGCTGCAACTTAAATATCTAAATAAGTATGAAGATAACATATCATGAAGTTTAATTTATGTAAGAAAAGTTACACTTAACCCTTAGGAGCCGTTTGGTTTGAGATTTCTAAAGTCACATGTAAGAATGTGACTGGTGAGAGTTATATTGATGAGAATACTTAATTATTATGTTTGATAATGTATAGGAATGTACTAGATCAATGAGAATATAAGATTATTATGTTAGGTTTGTAAAAACTTTTTAATTAGGAGATGTATAAGAGATTATAGTTTTACCTTTTTATCCTTCAAATATTATAAATATCTAATAATATTTAGTTAAATAACATTTTAAGAATTATAGGGAAGCTTAATAATAAAAAAAATAGATTAGGAAATTAATATGTAAAATATTTAAAGAAAGAAAATTAAATCCCATTAAAATCTGTCTTGAAATCATAATTACCAAAATCGTTACGTTCCGGTTGGAACATTCCGATTCCAACGAAGATCAAAACAGTATGGGGTCTAATTTTTCGACCAGAATTTTAGTATGTTTCGATCAGAACGGAACATTCTGACCGAAATTGTAAAGTTTCTGCCGGAATAGGCAACAGTGAAAATGCTGGAACAGTTTAATATCAAGCCAACTCTTCTTTTTGACTCATTTCAGCCCAATTTGGCAAATAAGTGACCCATTTCAGCCCAAATGACCAAACCCTCTCTCTCTCTCAATCACTCACTCCACTCCACTCGATCTCTCAAGTCTCAAGTCTCATCTCTTTCCTTTCTCTTCGAGCTTCTCGACGGACTGCCCTAGAAGCCAGAAGGAAGAAGAAGACATTTTCAAGTCTTCGACAGACACCACAGTATCCAGTTCCAGTCGATCTCTCATCTATTTCTGCTTCTTTTTCTTCGTGGGTTTCTGTTCTGTCTACTTCTTTTGTTGGGTTTCTGTTTCTGTTCTGTCTGTTCTTCGTGGGTTTCTACTCTGTTCTGTTTCTGCTTTTTTCTTCTTCGTTGGTTTCTGTACACAAGCTATTCGTGGGTTTCGGTTATCCTATTCTTTATGTGGTATGTGATTTCTGGAATTGATTATATTTGGTAATGCTTTCTGGATATTCTTTAGCAATTCTGAAATTGATTCTTCTAGGGCTGTTGGTTTTTTGTTTAATCCATATGCGATGAGGCTAAAATTTCTGGAATTGATTATTCTCTGTGAAATTTCTGGAATTGATTCTTCTGTGTAATGGAATTGAGAATGTGTTTCTGTTTCTTTGAGAATGTCTGATTATGTATGGAGAATGTGTTTCTGGAATTGAGAATGAGTTTCTGTTCGTGGATGTAATTGAGAAAGGTACAGTATTAAAAAATTAATTCGATTTTGTTATCATATATCAATTATTACAACTGTATTAATTTAACTTAACCGTAGCTACAAATAAAAAAAGAAAAGAACGAGAGTTATTCTGAACTTATAATTCGGATAAATGAGTAAGTGAAGAATCAAATCTTGGTGAAGAAGATATCAATGTAGAAGTTGAACTTAACGCAATAATCAAGCGTGAGAAATGCAAAAAAAATGAGGATGATGATGAAACTCAAGTTTGTGATGCGAATTATGAGGATGATGATGATGAAACTTAAATAAATTAATTATGATGTTAAATTTTTATGTGTTTCATGATAATAATGCATGTAATATGATATTTTTGTTGAATTTTATTAGTAATTATGTATTATTTGTAAGTTATAACTATTAATTTAATTTTTTCTTAGTTATATTTTATATAATAAATTTTATAATATTATTTTAGATGATCAGAATTTTTTTTGAAAATAAAATGCCAGAATATCAAAATATCTAAAATGTTCTATTTTTTTAAAAATTGAAATGATCATCAAAATAGAATTATTATTATATTTAAAATAACTCATTAAACTTCGGATTAAAAAGAGACCGTAGAAAATTAAATAACTGAGAGATAAGAAAATGAGGTATTTACACAGCAAGTTTTACAGTAAACTTTAGATAAACGTCACTTTTTTAGAGTTTTAATAAAACAGCCGGTTCCTATAATTGTAAGGCCAAAATATCATTGATATATTTAAAGGGTGTTCCAATTATAAAGGAAATTTTAAATTAATTAATAAAAAAATAAAATAAATCTATCAATCCAAGCCCTAAAAATTTACAAAATATTTATCATTAATTCAAAATATATGTTAAATAAGGATAAATATTTGGTCAGCGAATGAGATTACTAGAAAATTAAAAATTTATCTAGAAAATGAGAAAACCCTAATCACCCCTCAAAAAAATTAGAAACTAATCACCCTCAATGTAAACCACCGAAAATCAATTATAATAGAAAATTTCCTCACACTCAAAAAAATAAAAATAATAAGAGAGAATTCTCAAGAACAAATATGTAATAACTTGAATTTGTATTTAATGAATTGATTTACAATTGATCTCTATTTATAAGTTCTTGATTAGTTACAAGATTTAGTTAAACCCCTCTAAACCTGAGGAATCAACAGAATATCCCTTCTAGATTAAGCTTATCACATCATACTAAGTTTATATAATCTAGCAATTGCTTAAATCTGAACCGTCATATGAGATCAATGGTTCAAGAGGGTTTTTCCCGCTTGGCTATGGTGATAATCCATTTTTTCCACTTCTCATTGGTCGTGTTTGCTTGTGTGGCTTCTCATATGATTTTTACCTATACACCAATATCAATGAGATAACTAGAAAATTAAAAAAAATTATATAAAAAAACAAAACAAAACCATACCACTTCACCCCAGGAAATTGAGGGGGGGAAAACCACCCCAGTGCAAACCACTGATAATAACAAAACCCTAACCACCCCTCTTTATCGCTCACCGAGAACTACATATTTACATTGCAAATCAACAAAAAATCACCATTTGAAATATATACGAACCATTAATATTAGATAAGGCACTTATTATATATGTACAATGGCGTATGTAGTATATTTGTAAAAAAAAATGGCGTATGTGGTATATCATTAATATATTTTTCGTAAATGACTAAAATGCTACCTACTAGTTGAATTGATATACTCTCATTGAAATACTAACTATTCGTTTCTCATTGATACACTCTCAATATTGAAGCATATGGATTCGCAATTTTGCAGTTGTAAAAAGGTTTCAAAATTTTAAAAGACTTGTCATTGATATTTGTGACAAAGCTCTAAAGTATTTCAATGATACATTTATGATGACTCATTGATAATATTAGTTTACACAAAATTAATAATGATATACTACTAGCAAATCGTGTGATGCTAATAATCAATGATAGTTAATCTGTGTAATTAATTTAATGATATACTACTACTAATAAATCACGGTAGGGTTAAATATATCTATTTGAGTACACGTGTAAGAAAGTAATCATTGACATATAATATATAGTGAACTTGTTTAAGTGTATCGAACCTTCCAAAAATAAAAGGTTATAAACATTTCTTAAGGCTCCAAAGCTTTATAAATTGTTGAGAAAATTGTAAACATTCATAGTTGAAAACATTTGAACCAGTTAAGGAAGCTTTTATAAGGTTCCTTAAAACGTTTTGAATTTGGTTTGATAACCTTGCAGGACACCCATTTGAATCTCTCTCTAAAAATGTCCCTCTCTCTAAACAAAACGTCTCAAAAATAAATTATGCAAAATTCGATAATAAAAACAAATAATATACTGCAAATAATATCATACAGAGCAAAAATAAAGATCACGAAGAAGATATAAATTCAAAGAAAAGTTAAAAACAACTTTGCGGGAAAATCACAAAAAGCGTATTTTAAGGAATCTTAAGAAATTGCCTATCATAATTAAGTATTGAAAAACATTAAACTGTAGAATAAAATAAAAATCAAATTAGTGAGATGAAAAAACAGCCATTACAAAAAAAAAAAACTTGAAATTGGTTATATTACAAAAAAGAACACATAAATCAATGACACTAATCTAAACATGTATAAAAAACTTGCTAAATACTAAAATTTGGGTAATTAACCAAAACAAAAGGCTTTCACTCAATTTTCGCCGTGGGATTTGTTGACATGGAAAAACATTATTTGGAAATCTCCCCTATATAAGAATTGAGTCCTTTCAAAAAGATAAAATATGCAAATGACCTTTAGAATGATTTAATGTGTAAAGTTTAAGGGGTAAAGTGTAAGTTGGTGGTGGCCAGATCATAATATTGTTTGGATTCTCCTAAAAAGTAATTTCCATAGTAGTCAATTTCATTCCGTTCTGATGAGAATTGGCAGAATATTCTTGTTCTGGCATGGGAATGGAACTAACAGAAAGACAATTGATACATAAAGTATCTAAAATCAGTAAGCTTGTGTATTGAATTTTGTAAAAGTTACAGTGCTTATTCCGCCATTACAGAGCTATAAAAAGCTTACAGAAGGAAGAGAGAGAAAGGGGGGAAAGAATAATTCAGTTAGGGAAAAATCCTAACACACCAATCAGCAAGCACCTTAGAGAATATTCTCCCTAACTATATTAAGACACATTGTAATCATTGAGGCTGCCGAGTGTCGTATTATTAGAGGAAACACACTAAAATAGAATATGACTAGGAAAGAATTATGAGCTAATATCTCCCCGCAAGTTAAAGAAGGTTTTAGCCACGTTTAACTTGAAGTTGAGACAAAGAAGGAGGTTGAGTGACAGTGAGCTTTACTTTGAGAAACTGAAACATGTCTTTGGTGAGGACCTTGGTTAAGATATTTGTTGTCTGATCATATGAAGGGACATAGAGAACTTGATCCCGAATGAAGTGTTAGTCAATCTCTATGTGCTTGAAGAGAGCATGAATGATTGGATTAGTGGCCAATGCAGCAGCTCCAAGGTTGTCACACCATATAGTAGCAGGAAGTAAGTGTGAGACACGAAGTTTAGAAGAAGGGACTGGAGACAAAGTAATTCAGTTGTACTCAGATTCCGTGCTGAACCTAGAGACTAAATTTTGCTTCTTGGATGACCCAGATAGATAGCATACCCTCTTGTACTCTTTTCTGTCATCAGGATTACCAGCTCAACCGCATCCGAATAAGCTTGAAGATGAAGAGTGAAAGCTGAAAATAGAGTTAAACCTTCTGAGATAGTACCTTTGAGGTACTTAAGGATTCTCTTACAAGATTGCCAGTGATCAATGGTAGGGTTGTGTAGAAATTGGCTCAATCTGTTAACAAAGAAGGAAATTTTGTTCTAGTGATGGTGAGGTAGAAGGGCACCAATTATGCTTCTGAACAACTTAATACCAGATAGAGGTTCCCCACCATGAGCAGTCAATTTAGTAGATAGACTTGCATGAATAGAACTTGGTTTAGCCCCATCCATCTTAGTTTTGTGAAGAAGGTCAGTAATGTAGTTTGTCTAAGAATAATGCAGTGGCCCAAGATATTTGAGAGCAAACCTTTTATGCAAATTGACAATGAACTGTCCCTGTGACTAATATATCATCTGCATAGATCAAGATGTAAAGTAGTGAGGTGCCTTGTTGGAGAATAAACAGAGAAGCATCTGATTTAGCATGCATAAAGCCCCACTGCAATAGGGTATGCCTCAGCCTGTCAAACCAAGCCCTAGGTCTTGTTTCAAGCCATAAAAAGCTTTCTTAAGTCTGCAAACATGATCGAATTTAAAAGCATCAGTGAACCCCTCAGTTTGTTTCATAAACGCTACTTCTTCAAGAACGCCATTGAGAAAAGCATTGTTGATGTCAAGCTGTTTTATAGGCCAGTTGAATGTGAGAGCCAAAGTGAGAACTATCCTAATTGTGCTATGCTTAACCACTGGACTAAATGTTTCGTTGTAATCAATCCCTGGATTTTGGTGAAAACTCTTTGCAACTAACCTGACCTTAACCCTTTCAACAGTGCCATTAGCATGCAACTTGATCCTATACACCCACTTATTTCCTATAAGGTTCATAAATGGAGAGAAAGGAACCAAATCTCATGTATCATTATTAAGAAGGGCCTGGTACTCCTCATTTATAGCTTGTAACCAAAAGGGATCTAGAAGAGCTTATTTAGTGGACAATGGCTCTCAAGGTACAAAGGAGGGTGGAGTGGGATGTTTGGTGCTGAGATAGAGTTTAGAGTTGAGAGAGTCAGTCTTGGTTCTTTTTATCGTGGGGTGAGTTAATAAGAGAGGACTGGGAACAAATGGGAGAGTTACGGTAGGATGTGGAATTAGGCTGAGTGGTTGAGAGTGTGCTTCAGTGGTGATGGGTTTGGAAAGAGACTTTGAGATATCTGGTGGACTGGGTGAGGCCGGTGAGACAAAGGTAGGTGAAATAGGTAAGGGGGGATATTGAGATAGTTTTACCCCATTGGATGCATTGGGTTGAGTTTCATGTTGTAGAGTACATGTTTGCAGTGAAGAAGCGCCTTGACATGCACTGGGTAGAGGAAGAAATGGTAAAGGAGCAGAGGATAGTGTGACATATGGAGAATTATGCATCAAGTGAGTAAAACTAGAGTTAATTAAAAAAGAGAATTTTGACTCATTAAACAGAACATGTCTAGAGATATATAGTCTACCTGAACTATGAAGACACTTGTAACCTTTATGAACAAGAGAGTAGCCTAAGAATACACAAAAAGAGGATCTTAATTGAAGTTTGTGAGTGTTGTAAGATCTGGGATAGGGATAACAGGAGCAACCAAACACTCTTAATGTGGAGTAATCAGGTTTTTGTTTAAACATGACTTCATAAGGTGACTTATGACCAAGAGTTGGTGTTGGTAGTCTGTTAGTGAGACAAGTTGAACATTGAAAGGCATCCCGCTAGTATTTTAAGTGAAGAGAGGTTGGGGCAAGCAAGGTTAGTCCAATTTCTATGATTTGTCTGTGTTTTCTCTCAGCATTCCCATTTTGTTGATGAGTGTATGGGCAAGGATGTCTCATTAGTATGCCCTTTTGATTCGAGGTATGATTTGAAAGGTTTATACTCTGATCCTCAGTCTGTTTGGACAATTTTAATGGAAAGGTTAAACTATTTTTTTGGCATAGTTTGAAACATGATGAAGATATCAATGGCTTATGATTTAAGTTTTAGGGGACAAATCCATGTGAATTTACTAAAAGCATCTATAAAGTGTATGTAATACTTAAATCCTTCCCTTGAAGCTATCACAGCAGGGCCCCATATATCAGCGTAAACAAGTTCAAGGGGCTGTGTGGTGATGGTTTAAGATAAAGGGAAAAGATAGTGCATGAATTTTTCAAAGTTTACAACCATCACAGAAAAATGGCTTGATAGTGGAGAGAGATGTTTTAAATTCTTTTGAAACATGATGTAAAATTCTATGTGAAGGATGACATAACCTCATGTGCCACGGTTTCACAGTAGATAGATAAGAGATGTCAATATCAGAACTAGATGAAAAACCATTTGTATTCACTAAGTTGATAACAGGAGTACACTTCTTAGAATTGAAAATCAACCTTAAGTTCTCACTGGTAGATCTAATGGTACTTAAAAGCCTAGTAACATGTTGACTAAGATTAACAGTATAAACATGAGGAAATTTTGAGACTAGAGTGCAAGCCAGTGTAGCAAACTTCTTGTTGGCAGATATCTGCAGTTGGTACAAGCCATCTTTAAGTATCCCTTGAAGAAGGACTCTCCCTGTTTGCTTGGCCTTCACAAAACAAAACTTGTCATGAAATTCCAAGTAAACATTATTATCTCGGGTTAGTTAAGAGACACTAACAAGGTTTTCTTGTTATTTTTTGTACACACAAAACAGAATTAAGCGTTAATGGTGGAGTTGTTTTGAGGGTTGTTGTGCCTATATGAGTGATAGGAAAAAGAGAACCATTACCCACTGCAAGTCTATCTGGTCCTGTGTATTCAGAGGTAATGCTCAGGTTACTAAATTTAGGAGTGACATGATTGTTGGCTCCACTATCTATATACCAAGAAGAATTAGTAATGGATTCTGGACCAACATTAAATGTAGTAAGTGAGACTAGATAGTTCTGATGCATTCGACTCTGTTGCTATTGAAAGTTTGGGTTGGAATTTCTGTCAAAACTGTAATAACAAAAGTTTGGCATCATGTCCATGTTTGCCACAAACCTGACAGATCAATCTGTTGCCAAACCTTCCAGATCTGCCACCTCGTCTTCCTCATCTATTGTTAAAAAAATATACCCACATTGCCTGACTGATTTTGGTTTTTATTGTTGGAGTAATTCTGATTGTAGTTTCTTTGATTTCCAGATTGACTCTTCTTTCCAAACTGAGCAGAAGTGGCTATGTTGGCAGTAGCTTTCAAGACTGAGGAAGTAAAAGTATTAAATTTTTCTAGCCTATTTTCATGATTCATTAATAGAGATTGGACATCCTAAAAAGGCTCATGTTGGTAACTCTGGAATTAATATTCACTGCTACCGAGGAGCTACGACAGCAAGAGAGTCTACTAGTGACCTCACATAATCACAATATTCTGAGATAGGCTTGGTGTCTTTGGTGGCTTCTTGGAGCTTTCCTTTCAGATACGTCAAACGAGCTCTCGAGGAGCTAGCAAAGTTTCTTTTTAATGAGTTCCAAACCTCATTAGAGGTTCTGTAGTTAATAACAGAACCTAGCACTCCATCTGTCATTGAGGCTCTTAACCAGCTTAATAACAGTTGGCCACATCTTACCCAGGTTTTATAAGCTAGATTCAACTCTCCATTTTCATTGTATTTGGGTGGGCAGACACTTTCACCAAATAAAATATCATCTAACCAAACCATGTCCTACTACAGCAGGGATAACTTGAGACTTCCAAAGTAAAAAATTTCTCCTATCAAGTTTAATATATAGAGATGAGTTAAAGAAGCTCGAGAACTGAATACCTCATTGAGCTAAAGTTTCTGGGTTTTGTGCAGGAGTAGGTTGATTTCTAGGTGCAGTGATTCAAGTGTTGGTTACTGCCCCGCCGTTGTTGGTTGCTGCAGTGTCATTGCTCGAATCTGGTGTGTTGCTCATGACTTTTGTCTTACAGCTCTGATACCATAAAAGAAAGACAATTAATACAGAAAGTATATAAAATCAATAAGCTTGTGTATTGAATTCTGTAAAAGTTACAGTACCTATTCCACCATTACAGAGCTATAAAAAGCTTACAAAAGGAAGAGAGAGAAAGGAGGAGAGAATAATTCAGTTAGGGAAAAATCCTAATACACCAATCAACAAGCACCCTAGAAAATATTCTCTCTAACCATATTAAGACACATTGTAATCATTGAGACTGCCAAGTGTCGTATCATTAGAGGAAATACACTAAAATAGAATCTGACTAGGAGAGAGATAAATTATGAGCTAATAGGAACTGAATGGATGGTACAAATTTTCTGAAAATATTTCGTTTAAGTATTTGTGAAAATCAAATTTTACATCATCATTAGTGATAACTTCCAGCCTCCGCGCGCTGGGTTCGAATCCTATCCCAATCCTGTCATTTTAATGTTTTCTTTTTAAAATTATGCTTCAATTCTCATTTTTTATTGAGAAATGTGTTGATATTAACTAGAATTTAATTTATGGTATGTTAATAAGTCATTATTATAATTTTATCACATTTTTTATTTATGATAATATATATAATATCATTTTTTATGACCAGAAATTTTTTCTTAAACAGAATATTGGAATACCAAAATATCCAAGTTGTTTTGTTTTTTCAAAAAAATGAAATGACCACCGAAATAAAGTTGACTACGATGATAATTTGTAATTATTTAAAGTGACTTATATTGAAAGTGTAAAGTTCACACCTCATAAAATCAAATACATTAACCTAAGAGAAAATTTCATTGACAACCCCTAGAGTTTCATTAAATAACACTCACACTCCTTCTAAATTTAAAATACCACTCATACCTCCTATCATTTTCAAGCATGGACGCTCGCACATCCTATGTTAGATTTTCTGTTAAAATATCATTAAAATATAATTATACCCTCTTTGTTTTTTTTCTTAATTTTCTCGCTCATATTCTTCAGCGTAAAGAGCAGAATGCTTGTTGTTTCTTCTTCTGAAGAACCCTCATTATTCATTTTGAATCCGTTTGAGAGATTTTGGAATATTTCATGGTCAACTTGAAATCCATTCACAGAATTAGTTAACCCATCAAGAAGATAATCCATTATTGCCCAAAAAAATTGAGAAATTGAACAAAACAAAAAATACCCAGAAACAATTTTGTTCAATAAATAGCAGAAAAAGTGAAAATCAAAATCAAACAAAAAGATCAGAGAGAGAAAAATCTACAAGTGTGCGTGAAGAGAAAATTAAGAAGTAAAAAAGAAAGGGGTAAAAAATGTTAATAGAATTTGCTTTGACAGAGATTATAATTGTCTTATTAATGATATTTTAACAAGAAATCTAACATAGTGTGTGAGTAATCATACTTAAAAATGATAAGGAGTGTGAGTGATATTTTTAAACTTAGAGGGGATGTGACTATCATGTAATTAAAGTCCAGAGGATGTCAGTGAAATTTTTCCTTAATCTAAGCATGTAAATAAAACTTTCTAAACACTACAAATTTCATAAAATATTATTGTCAATTTAGATCACGGAGAGTTGAAGTTATGTCATACATATGGAGGAAACATATACCCTCAGATGCCTGAAATAAACATGAAAAATTAAAATATTCTCCTTTATCTTACATTCCTACTCTAAAATACCTTATATCAAACGACACAATAGAATGATTTAATTATAACTGTTTGAAAATGCGATTATATTTAAGTTGCCTAAAATATAGCTTTGCAGCACAACGTGCTCTTACTATTGTATCTCATTCCATTGCTTTCTAGTTATCTCCAATTCCAACCCTAAATTGTCGTTATTCATTGTTGGTGCGAAAAAAAAGTATTTTGATGAATTTTAAATGACTATAGGAAATGATAGATAAAAGTAACAACACATATAATGGGATACACTACGATGTTTTGGGCAGTTATGAAAAAATCATTTGATAGAAAAAGTAAGGTCTAAAATAATTTTACTAGTTTAGAAGCTAATTACAGAGTTTAAAATTTAATTTGATGATAGTTGGAGAGAGAAATGTATTTAACCCTATAATTAATCACTTTATTTAAGCATTAAAATGATCATAATATTGTTTGGATTTTCACAAATAATATGTAATCTATATCTGTAATAATATATTAAAAGTAAGAGATGATGAGAATCATTTTTGGACGATTTTGTCCACTTATTATTGATGTATTGTCCAAATTAACCTTCTAATTTACATGCAGTTGTGATTGGTTATCTTTTAACATTGTATTAAATTGATCCGAGTGCACATTAATTTTTAATATTCATTTACCTATTCAATGAATTTAAAAAAAATAAGTAATTAATAATTAAATTAAGTTAATTTAAATTTGATAACTATCAATAATTTGTAGCAAGTTATTTAAAAAGTTATTGAGAAAACAACAAATTTGTACTAGTTTATTTAATATAGAGAATAAATAAATTCTCTATAAAATTTAAATAATATAAATATTCAAAAACATTATAATTTTAAAAACTTTAGTTACTTTATATTTTATGTTAATAATTAGTATGTTATATATAGTTACACAAAATTCTTTTTATAAAGGAAAAATTAAAGTTGCAATGCAGATGAAAAAAATGAAGATCAAGTTTCAATTAAATCAAATAGATATTTCAATTCTAATGGTGTCACTTTTTAATTATTGTGAGCAGATTTTTATTACATATTCTTAATTTCTTCCTCAAGACATGTTTGGTATTCTGTAAATTGGTCGAATAATTATATATCAACAAATAAATATAATATTATCTTAATTACGTTCACATAAATGAAAATAAATAATAGATATATTGTCAAATATATTTTTTATTCATATAAACATATACATGAATATAAATCATAATCATGATTAAAAATATAATAAATTCAGTTACATGTATAATATACATATGTATTGATTAGTTATTTAAAACAACCATATTGAAAAATATTAACTCATTACGTGGTTTTAACGTTAAACAGCTGACAACTTTTCACTTTCTGAAAAGTATAAATGCAACGTATAAAGTAAATTTAGGTCATTCTTGAACTATATAATTGGCCTAATTTAGTCTTTTAATTTTATTCACTCATGAAATTGGTCTTCCAATAGCCTCATCAGTCGAATGATTAACGCGTCAAATTAAGAAAAATTATACACGTGTTGTTTAACAATTGACGCAGGTAATTATTATTTTATGCATTGCTTTTCCTTAATCAATCTAAATTATACAGTTTTTTTGTAATCAAAGTTACAATTTACGAAAGCGATTTTTTTTTATATATGCTATTAACCTTTTGATAAAAAAGAGAGAAATAAGATATTAAATGTAGCAGTGTTTTCAGTTCAAAATATATGAATAAAGTTAAAAAAAAATAGATTCTACGTCAATCAAATAATTGATTAAGTTTTAATAGTTTAAGCGATGCATCAATTATTCAATGTCTAATTAATCACATCATTAATGAGTCATGAAATACTAATTGATAAATAATTGACTTCACTTAATTATTTAAAATTTTATCAATGATTTTTTTATCAAAGTTACATTATAAATTCTAAAAGAAATTGAGGTGTAAAGGAATTTTTCGGTAGGGAAATCCTTTTATGAACGAATAATAAAGAAAATAATTTAAAGAGTGAATGAGAGAGTAGAGACACCATGATTTACGTGAAAACCCTTTAAATGGAAGAAAAATCACGAGGAGAATTATGATATTCTCTTATATTTTGTGGATGTATATGTCTCTTAGGTCTGTGTTGTTTTTTCGTATGTTGTTACATATGCCTCTATTTATAGTCATTTAATCAGTTACATAGTTTCTGCTACAACTTTATCTAATTCTATATGAAAATAGGATCAACATAATATTTCACTAAGATCTAACTTATCAACATTAATAACTTAAGTAAATCTTGACCGTCTAATCAATCTAATGGTCTTGATTAGCTTCTCTTTGGACTGTCACATTGGCAAGCCATGCACTTTCATCCGATTGATCTATTCTTCATAATTTTCTGGTTGATACTACAGTTCTCGTTCTAGCTTATCTTCGATGAAGTCTTCAGTCTAGATCTTGTCACGTGTCATGTGAAATTTTGTCTGTTCATTGACCCCCATTACACTAAACAAAATTTTATTCGTTGACGTGCAATGATTTGTCTTTTCTTATTATGATGTAACGTCTACCCATTTATGTTGTCATGTGCTTCTTGAAAACATGCGATGTTATTTTTTCATATAACTTTTCGATTGTCCATTGTCAGTGGTGGTTCCTCCTTTTCTTTCTGCCATTACATTTTTCGGTTCTCGTTCACAAATGTTTTGCAGTTGTCGAGCAAAATTTTTATATTAGTTCGTTGTCGATGATGATTACTTCTTCTTCATTTGTTGTTACATTTTTTTATTTCTTTCACTACAGACTCATTGATAGAGTTTTTCTCATTTCTTGGTTTTTCATTTTTCTTTTCTCGTACGTAAAGATCCGTGACAAAAATGTTGCACAAGAACAATAACATAATAATTTGTTGAAATGAGTAAGGAGTGAGCATATCATTTGATAATTACATCGCACAAGGTTGAGTTTGATCTTCCGCATTTGCTGGTAGAGTTTCTACTGTTTTCTTATTTTCTTTTTCCTTCTCTCTTTTTGTATTTTCCCTTTGTACTTCTGTTTCGACCAATATGATTACTCTGTTAGTGTGATTTTTCTTCTATTGAACTTTTTTGCTGCACTTCATTCAAAGACTTAGCAAATTTGGGGATCAAAATCTGGTATTGTGCCGACTTCAAGCTTTCAAAGAAATCCGTTCTTAAATACTTAAGAAACTTTTGGCTCACAGTTCTCTTGAGAATAACTATGTCTTTTATGAAATCTATTCCCGAGTATAAGACTTTAATTTCTTAGGTTCAAATAAAGAACCATGACTCCATTTTCATTCTGAGAGAATGAATTACGAACTATCATTTTCTTTTGAGATGAGGACCTATGTTCAAATAAAAAACAATGACCTCAGTTCCATTTCCTTCTGCGAACGACGCCCTATATACTCCTAAAGACATAGGCTCTTTCCGTGAAACCATGGCCCCATTTTGATTTTATTACCGATTCATCGATAAAGTTTTCCCCGTTTCATTTCCTTTCTCCTTTTTTCGTTTCCTTTTTCTGCTTTTAACGTGTTCCTTCCTTTTCTCGCTTCTTTTCCCTTTACTCATGGCCTTCCCGTTCCAAAACGTTGAAGCCACGACCTTCCTTTACTTGGTCTTCCTTTACTTGGCATTCTTTTTTTGCCTCAGCTTTTCTTTTCTGCATTTCTTTTCTCAACTTTTCTTTTATGTCTTTATTTACTCAGCTCTTCTTTTCTGCATTTCTTTACTCAGCTCAGCCTTTCTTTTCACTTTTCTTTAGTCGGCTTTTCTTTATTCAGCTTTTCTTTACTGAGCTTTTTTTACTCAACTTTTCTTACTTGACCTTTCTTTACTCGACTTTTCTTTACTGGTCATTCATACTCAGCCTTCATTTCTTAACTTCTCTTTACTCGGCTTTCCTTTCTTGGCATTTCTTTACTCGGCTTTTCTTTATTGGCATTTCTTTACTCGGCTTTTCTTTATTCAGCTTTTCTTTACTGAGCTTTTTTTACTCAACTTTTCTTACTTGACCTTTCTTTACTCGACTTTTCTTTACTGGTCATTCATACTCAGCCTTCATTTCTTAACTTCTCTTTACTCGGCTTTCCTTTCTTGGCATTTCTTTACTCGGCTTTTCTTTATTGGCATTTCTTTACTCAGCTTTTCTTTTCTGCATTTCTTTACTCAGCTCAACCTTTCTTTTCGCTTTTCTTTACTCAACTTTTCTTTTCTCCACTTTTATTTTCTGCAGTTCTTTTCTCAGATTTTCTTTTCTGCCTTTCTTTACTCAGCTCAGCCTTTCTTTTCCTTTTCTTTACTCGACTTTTATTTACTCAACTTTTCTTTACTGAGCTTTTCTTTTTTGCATTTCTTTACTCAGCTCAACTTTTCTTTTCACTTTTCTTTACTCGAATTTTCTTTACTCAGCTTTTCTTTTCTGTCTTTGTTTTCTCAGTTCATCATTTCTTTTCACTTTTCTTTACTCAACTGTTCTTTACTCAATTTTTCTTTACTGAGCTTTTCTTTACTCAGCTCAGCTTTTCTTGGAACGGATTTCTGTTCTAAAATTCTTCTCCTTCCTTTTTTTAGTTGTCCGTTCTCTTTCTTTTGTTCTCATCCTTTGTTAATCGTGACTTATGTTTCAGTTCCTTTTGGGAGTGACTTATGTGTTGCCCCTTTCAAGAACCCACGCTCTTAGTTCCTTCTGGAAGTAAGACTATGAATTGCCCCTCCCAAGAACTTTCGTCATTAATTCCTTCTGAGAGTAGGTTTGATGAATTGCCCATTCCAAAGACTTACACCCTTAGTTCCTTTTGAGAGTAGGACTTATGAATTGGCTCTTCCATGGACTTACGCCCTTAGTTCCTTCTAAGAATATGACTTATGAATTGCCTCTCCCAGGAACTTATGCCTTTAGTTCTTTCTAAGAGCAGGGCTTGCGAATTACCCCTTCAAATGACTTACGCCCTTAGTTCCTTCTAGGAGTAGGACTTATGAACTACCTTTTCCAATGACTTACGCCCTTAGTTCCTTATGGGAGTAGGACTTATGAACTACCCCTCCCAATGACTTACGTCCTTAGTTCCTTTTAGGAGTAGGACTTATGAACTGCCCTTTCCAAGGACTTATGTCCTTAGTTTCTTCTAAGAGTATGACTTATGAACTGCCTCTCTCAAGGACTTACGCCCTTAGTTTCTTCTGGGAGTAGAACTTATGAACTGTCCCTTTTAAGGACTTACGCTCTTATTTTAGTTGTCGAATAAAAGAGTTAGTTGACAGCCTGCACGTTATCATGCCATAAGTTTTGATTGAGAGCTCTAAATCAAGTTCTGTGAGATTCTTCTAAAAGTTAATTTTCATATGCTTCCGATGATACATAATCCTCCATGTAATTAGCTTCCAATTGACACTGTATAATTTTCAACCTTCTGCATATTATATCTTCCTGAACAACTTTCATGAAAATTATTATAATTTTTGTTCAGGAGCTCCAAATCAAGTTCTGCAAAATTCTTCAAGAGGTATACATCCGTATCGCTTTTTACAAGATATAGTTTGTCATATAATATTATCTAAAATGAAGCAGCCTAAAGATTCAATTTAAAATACGTGAGTAGCCTTACTATTTAGTGCGATATGTATAAAAATTATTGTAACTTTTTATCGAAATCTCCAAATTGAATTTCATAAAATTCACCAATAAGTAGACTCTTGTATCTTTCTGATGATGTAAGATTCACTGTGTAGTTGACTTCCAATAAATACAATTTAAGTTTCAAAATTGATCATTCCGTATAATCTACTTTCATGAGCAGCCTCCATGAGAATTGACATAACGTTTTCTCAAGAGCTCCAAATCAAGCATAGAAAATCACACTTAAACCTCTTAGAATAGGAAAGTCAAGAAAATTGCCACTTCAAAATAGGAAAGCTTCCACTTCATTACAGAACGGGAAAGTAAAAAAGATAGCCATTCAAATTTTTAGAACGAAAAGCTACAACTTGATAGTCCTTCAAATGGATTTTATGAGAAAAATAAAAGATGTACAAACAACGAGAACAGAAACATCATGACTACGAGAATGGAGACGTCGTGATGATGTGAACGGAAGTGTCTTAACAACAGAAGCGACAACCGGAACGAAAATGAAAACTAAAATGAAAAAAGCTGGACGAAAAATTACACGGCGAGACCCTTATTTATAAAAATATGGGAGTTTGCTTCATGGAGAATTTTACGGAATTCAAGTTGGGCTCCGGATCAAAATGTAAAGGTTTTTTTGGGTATGGAGAACCCTTTATGAACGAATAATACAGATAATAATTTAGAGAGAGGATGAGAGAGTAGAGAAATCACGGAAAAATTATGACATTCTCTTGTATTTTGTGGAGGTCTGTGTTTCTTAGGTGTGTGTTGTTTTTTTGTATGTCGTTACATATGCTTCTATTTATAGACTTTCAATCACTTACATAGTGTTTAATACAACATATCTAATTCTATCTGAAAATAGGATCAACGAAATATTCCGTTGAGATATAACTTATCAACATTAACGACTTAAGTAAATCATGAATGTATGATCAATCCAATGGTCTTGATTAGTTTCTATTTGGATTGCCACGTTGGCAAGCCATATACTTTTGTCTGATTGGTCTCTTGTTCATAACCGTCTGGTTGATCCTACAGCTCTCGTTCTGTTTTCTCTTCGATGGAGTTTTCAATCTAGATCTTGGCACGTGTCATGTGAAATTTTATCTAATCATGGAAAATATGATTCAAACTCATGATCTCCAATACATGAATGTGAGAGTTTAAACAACTGCGTCAACATAACTTGTCGAGTGATTTAGTTAATGTAAAATTATTAAAAAAAATTCAACCGGCTAAATCACGCGCGCTGAATCGGCCTATCCCTCCGATTGTTCCTTCTAAACCAACCCAGGCCAGCTGTAAATTCAAGCACCCGGACCCAAACCAAACGAAGTCACCTCCACGCCACCCAAAAAGAAGCCCTCTCTCTCTCTCTCTCTCTCTCTCTCTCTCTCTCTCTCTCTCTCTCTCTCCCTCCCTCCCTCTCTCTCTTTCCGTCAAGCCTAACCCTAACCTGGAAAGTTCCATCAGGAATGGCGCAACATAGCTCGAATCACGACCCAGAACGGAGCTTAGACAATGACCCGTCAAGGTTACGCCTTTACAATCCCTACAAGGATCTCCAGGTCCCCTACCGGAACTTTCAGCTTCCAACATCCCCCGAGTTCCTCTTCGCCGAAGAAGCTCGCCGCCAACACCGATCATGGGGCGAGAACCTCACCTTCTACACCGGTTGTGGATACCTGGCTGGAGCTGTTGGTGGCGCCTCCACCGGGTTCGTCTCCGGCGTGAAATCCTTCGAATCAGGCGACACACTCAAGCTTCGGATCAACCGCGTCTTGAACTCTTCTGGCCATTCAGGACGGGCTTGGGGGAATCGGCTTGGAGTGATTGGGTTGCTATATGCAGGTATTGAGAGCGGGCTATTGGCAGTAAGGGACACGGATGATATGTGGAATAGTGTTGGGGCGGGGCTTGGAACGGGAGCACTCTACCGGGCAGCTAGAGGTGTGCGGTCAGCGGCTGTGGCGGGAGCTGTTGGAGGCGTACTGGTTGGTGTTGCAGTGACGGCAAAGCAGGCATTGAAGCGGTACGTGCCGATATGAAAGAGGGTGTTCTTGAATGAGTTCTTGCAGTTTTGATTAATATACTTAGTTTAGGGACAGGAAATGATCAAATTGTATGTGGCAAACTTGATTGTAGTTATGTGGTTTCCATTGAATTGACTTTGTGGATCAATATTCTGGGCATGAGGAGGTCGTGCTTTCTGGTTTCAATAGCTTCATCTTGTAATGTAATTTGTTGAAATGTCCGATAATGAATAAGAGGAATTGATATGGAATTGGTATCAGTTGATTGAAGAGTCATATGACGTGGATAGATTTTGGAGGTAATATATGATCTGATGTAGATTTTATATGATAATCATGTGTGCTCAATGATATTCCAGCTTTAAAATCAATATAAAATTTTGCAGCTTATTAACCTCAGGATAGTCTCTTTTTTTGTCAAATAGGATTGTCTGTTTATTGGAATCACCAATTTGGGCTTCTTAGTTGATGTTTTGTACAGAGTAAAGAAATGGAATATTTTCTCTTCAGTATTAAGTTTAGCTTGCTTTGTGTTCTATTTGACCCTTTATCGAGTATAGGTGTTGTATGTTACTCTGTGTATCACCTGGCTTGATGTCATCAATACTCAAGAGTTACATTTGTGCTCACGACGGAAAAGTGGTTATACTAGGAAGCTAGGGTATACTTCTTTTGAGAGCATTGTGTTGGCCTTTAAGAATGTTTGGAACTCCATTTGGAGAAACTTATTCTATTCACATCTTACCTGCAAATGCATTGTAGAGGAGGTCGAAACCGAAGAGTCTCTGATCAATATGTCATGGAACTAAGAAAGTGAAATTGTATGACCTTTTTTTCCTTGTTTAGTTAGAAAATTTCAGATTTGGTCTTAGTTTAGATTATGCTCCTGAATCGAATTTTCTGGTAACCTGCAACAATGATGTTCCTTCTGACCTTATATCAGACAATATTGAAGAGTTTTGATTCCAACTGTTACTCATCGCTTACTTAAGATTTTCAATGAGAGGGTATGTTGATAGTAAAGAGATGCTTTTCAAATTATTAGTGCTTCTCAAAAGAAGTTATTGATACATTAGAGTGGTTTTTGCTTTTAACTTATTATTTGCAAGGACTTCTAAAGGTTTGCTCATTATGTTAGGCTAGTAGATCTTCCAAAGTGCTCACTGCTCAAGGTTTGTAAAGCTTGAATACGACCAGGCTTACACGTGACTCATGGTTTGAGTGTACATGTTCATGATTCTTTTCTTCCTACTTCCCAGTTCTAGTTAACTTTCGTTTCTTTCTTTGCTTTTTTTTAAGAACCTAGTTATCTTTCTTTTCTTCCCCACAGGGATGATCTCTACCCCTATTGTGCATTCTTGTTGCGTTGTTCATTTCCTTCTTTTTGGAGCTTTATATGGAAGAAAGGTTTAAGAGGCAAGATGATTGAAATACAGAATGCCAGTGAATCATGACAATATATAGTACGCATGGCCATGTCGAGAATGGCCCTTTGAAAGGGTTTTTTAACCACCGTACCACTTCACTGTTTACTCACAAAGTTATATCACTGTTGACAATAAGAATACCTAGTGCTCGTGATTTTATAATTGTGTCAGTGTGAAAGAGTTGCCTCAAAGGACTCCCTGAATAAGGCTCCTTTTTCCTTTATTTTCTTTTGCTGGGTTTTGGTTTTGATATGAAAAGTGCTCACTCGGCAAATTTGAATTCGTGTTGTCTCCAGTTTGAATCCCCCCCCCCCCCCCCCCCCCCCCCNCCCCCCCCCCCCCCCTCTCTCCCTCTGAAAGGTTCTGTTCTCTGAACTTCACAATAGGAGCCAGAGAAATCAACTGAAAATAGAATGAGTGTGGTCGCCTTAGGGCTAGAACTGAAGTAGAATTATAGAATAGACAATCCATCATATCAGTGAACAATCAAATCTCTTTTCAACTGTTCAAATCAACCTGAGGAACGACCACTTTATGCTGAAATACGTGGCCAGATTGTTATAAGGGGATATTCAACTCTACAAAGTCGAAGTTTTTAACGCCTTAATAATCTACTCCCTTTATTTCCAAAAATCATCAAGACTTCGTTCTCAGAACATACTGCAAAAACGAGAATACCCAATGATACAAACTGAGGCCAGGCCAATATTGAACTCGAAATGAACAGATGGGACTGAATTCACATCCCTCAATCTGGTTAATGATGCGAGGAAAAAATTATTGGACAAACGGATGAAATCTATGAATTTACAGTAACATCGATTCTGGATTTTCAATGTAGCCCTTGAATGCTTTCAGCCATTCAGCTCCAATTGCACCTTAAACAAAGGAAGCACATGTCAGTCTAAGTTTACTTCTCAAGTACAATACTTCTACGCCCAGACTTCATGCTACTTACCATCAATGACGCGATGATCACAGCTAAGCGTGACAGACATAAACGAAGCAAACTGAAATTGTTCAGGACCTGACCCAGGTATAACCCTCTTCTCGGCTGCTCGGGAAAAATTAATTATAATGATGACCAATAATAATCTAGCATGAAGAACACTTATGTTAAACGAATGACTAGATGGCTATATACCAGATCCAATTGCAAGAATGCCCGCCTGCGGAGGATTTATAATCGCACAGAATTGCTTCACGCCAAATGGCCCTCCCAAATTGGACACTGTAAATGTGCCTCCCTGCAAATAATGTTACCCTGGAATTTAGAACTCCAATACCATAAAATTTCATGCACTTGGTTGCCATATTTAGTTCAGAGATATTATGCTAACCTCGTAGTTTTCTGGCTTTAAGCTGTTCTCTTTTGCTTTCTGTGCCAATTGTTTGACCTCTTCAGATATTTTGGATAAACCTTTCTTGTCAGCGTCCTGCAAATTTTACCAAATGGTTCGTTAACAAAGGAAACTAGTAACCATAGCCATCAAATCTTCACAGCGTCTTAAGAGTACCACTGACCCTAACAACGGGGACAAAGAGTCCATTATCTGTTTGCACGGCAACATTAATATTTACGCTGTGATATCTGCATAAGAAACAAAGGAAGAAGTAAAGGTTTGTAGAGAGAATAAAATTCAATGACAAGAACAATAGTCAAGTACTTACTGACGAATATAATCATCTGTCCATGAACTATTGCATTGAGGAACTTTCCGAAGAGCCAGAGCAGCAGCCTGCAACAGCATTTATAGCAAATTAGAAAATGAAAGAAAAAAATCAATATATATTGGGGAAAGGAGGTATGAGTACACAAGTTAACTTCTCTCAGCGAGAAGGAAAAGGAAGACGATTGAACAGCCAAATCAACTGCAGATAACTACACAGAACAGCTAAAAATTATTTTGATAAAAACACTCATTTTCCTTTCTTTCTGTCTCATTGGCGTGAATAGCACAATGCAATGAACTGTTAGTAGTCCTACTCCTAATTTATTGGCCATGCTCCAGGATAAGGAAGGACATCTTAACATCCCAAATACCCAATTATTATTATTATCATTTTAATAACGCGGGTATCCAGGCTTTGCCTGACTAACTCCCACGGCCCTGAAGTTAACGACCAAATAAATCTTTAGTGGCCAATGACCAGCTCGAACACGAGACCTCTTGGGAGCATTACCCAAATACTGAATTATGAAAGAGCACTATACCTTAATTACAAGATCATTAACAGATATCCGTTTGCCACCCGATGATTCTTGTAATGCATTGAGCTGGCTTCTCAAACTACAGATGACAGCAGTTGGTATCGTTAAGAGTATGTTTGAAAAAGATTAAATACCAAAAGATGGCAGAAACATTACTTACTCCATGAGTTTGTCAACGCATGTATCTACTGTTAAATAATAATGAGGAATGGTTTGCTTTGAGAATAATAGGCGAGACGCTGTAACCTGTCAATATTAAATAAGGACTTAGCTTCAGGGAGAAGAAACAGGAGCGGTTAGAATTTGTTCAAAGGATACTAAATCAAGTCATCTTAACTGGTTCACCTATTTGAATATCCAAAACAAAGCCCAATGCCATGAAAACCAACCACTATAATTGGTGTGAATCAACTTACGGTCACAAGATAAATATTATTGGAATACCGCTTTATCTAGATTGTAAATGCATGTAATAGAATTTTAAAAGACGAGAGGTTTCAAATTGAACGAAGGGAAGACATAAATTCATAAATTCCTATATCTTTTTGTTCTATCGAGATGGACCTAAAAATATAGCATCATAAACACCAAAGAAGAAGAACTATAATATCATAATCCACTTGAAATATGAGTCCACCAAAAGGGAAATAATCAAGAAGAGGTATTACCTTTCTTATCTGAGTATGAGGGATATCGGTGTAATCTAATAATGCTACAGCTGCATCCTTGGGCTTAGGGGCTGCTGCCGCTGCCGAAACCTCCTTCCCACGAGAAGCTAGAAACGTGACAGAAGAAAATGTTATTCCGAAAAAATTAGTTGAAGTTTGAAGGAAAAAAGAATAAATACGTTTGCAATAACTTTATGCTTAGAAAGAAACACAAATAACCAGAAAGAGTAGATAGGAAAAAAAGGATACCCAAGTACTCTTCAATATCAGCCTTCACAATGCTTCCATCAGGACCCATTCCTTTGATACTTGAAAGAGGCACCTATATTAGTAAAAAAGAAATTCAAATATAATTAGAAACAAAGAAATACATTGTTGGTCAAGCAACTAAATCTAGAGAATTCCTTGTAACTGACATTGTTATCTTCAGCCAATTTTCTCGCAAGAGGACTAGCAAAAATGCGATCTCCAGCTGCACCAGCAGAATTCGTCTTAGAAGTCTTCGGCTCTGGTGAATGAACGGGTTCCTCGACAACCTCTTTTTTGGGAGTAGCGGAGTCTGAGGACTCCTTGGGTTCAATAGCACCTGCATCTGATGTTGTAGGTTTGTAATCTTTAAACTTTGCAACATCCTCCTCATCTTCAACCGTTATAGCAATTACCTAGACAGCATATATCATGGTTAACCACAAGAAATACAAAATATCTCATTCACTCACTTCTTAGCTTAAGATAAACTTTATGGACAATGAAACCATTTTCATAGTGAATTTTCCTTCACTTTGCTCAATTGGTAACAATTTATCATCTCGTATTAAAATACAAACCAAGAATACAATCATATAAACAAACTAAAGCAATACCTCGCCAACTTTGATTTCTTTCTCTCCTTCTCCACGTATTATCTTGGCAAGATATCCTTCCTCCATGCATTCCAACTCCACGGTTGCTTTATCCTTCAAAAATAAAGAATCGTGAAGTGGCAGGATTTATGCAATTACTTGATATAAGCAAAAACAAAGTACAAGGGCATACAGTTTCAACTTCACAGAGCACTTCACCAGGGGAAATTTTATCCCCCTCTTTCTTCAGCCACCGCGCAATGTTGCCCTGCATACCATAAGAGAATCACTTGAGAAATTATAAACGATGACACTATGTTGTTATGGTAGCCATATGTTCCGACAACTCCAAATACCTCAGTCATTGTAGGTGAAAGAGAAGGCATCCCAATCTGCTGATGTGGAGGAAGGTCTGAAACAAATTGCAGAATCTAATATAATAAGCACATAACAAATTTTTTTATAATGGTCAGTTGAACACAATATGCATGAAAAGGTGACCCGAAAGAAAGGCATGATTCTCAATGGAAATAAAATGTTATACATAATGAGGACAAGTGCACTCGCTAATTTGATTTATAAGAAAATATACTCAAAATAACAATCGACATTGACGAACAAAGTATACCATCAAATGTGTTTTGCAAGAATCAGAAAATGTAATGTCAAGAACTGTACCTGAATCTGATGAAAATCCTCTCCTTGAGTTTAGCTGTGAACTGATAAAGGCAAAACAGAAATATCTTAGGTACTTATAATTTAATGATTTAAAAAGGATCCACCAATTTGCAAGCACATGAACACACACACACACACACACAGAAATCCTCTCCTTAGTTTAGCTGTGAACTGATAAAGGCAAAACAGAAATATCTTAGGTACTTCTAATTTAATGATTTAAAAAGGATCCACCAATTTGCAAGCACGTGAACACACACACACGCAGAGAAATCCTCTCCTTTAGTTTAGCTGTGTACTGATAAAGGCAAAACAGAAATATCTTAGGTACTTCTAATCTAATGATTTAAAAAGGATCCACCAATTTGCAAGCACGTGAACACACACACTCACTGAGAGAGAGAGAGAGCAGACCATGGAAGCTCTTTCATGGAAATTGATCCAGCAACTTGATTTCCCACCATAGTTGTCATCGTCGACACATCACTCTTACAAAGTCCAAACAACGATATCTGAAGAAGAAGAGAGCATTATCAGTACCGACCACATCTAAGTTCAGCTAACATAAGAAATGAAAAGAGAAATAAA
The DNA here is from genome assembly GCA_003255025.1 of Datisca glomerata. Lineage (NCBI taxonomy): Eukaryota > Viridiplantae > Streptophyta > Magnoliopsida > Cucurbitales > Datiscaceae > Datisca > Datisca glomerata. The sequence goes on from QANY01008042.1 coordinate 838,641, forward strand.
GTATGAAGCGAAAGCTGATATATAACAGCGCGATGCAAATATTCAAATAACTTAAAAGGATGATCTGTTATTCCAATAATTTTTTTTTCGAATATTGCTAATACTCACAGAACTGTGTGTGACGGGTTTTGTGAGCGACCCTCCTGCGGGCAGACAACCATGATTCCGTATCTTCAAGATATCTGCAGAACACCCCCTCGTTAACAATTAGGAAGGAAAACTCTAAAACACCCATGTGATAAAATTTCGGTAAACGCATTTTCATACAATGTACGACAACTGGTAACCGTTTATCTTAGGAGGATAGTAAACGTTGAATATGTTTAGAAATTCCATTGAATGATAGCAGTAGAATTTCAGATAAGGAATGCACCGACAACAAAATTGACAAGTATGCAGCAAGCAAGTAGGTTGCTGGGCATGATTTTCATAAATGCATACCATCTCTTTCACCAATAGAGGACTGGGCATGATTTGAAAACCAGCGGACCACGTGCTCATGGCGTAGTAAGTTTGGAGCATTTCTTAACTGCAAAAGTAAATTGTCGACATTCAGTAAAAGAAACAAACAAAATTGCTCGTGGGCGTAGAAGAATCTCTCCAATCTCTTAATACATTCTAAAGAATAGATAGTCCTCTTTGTTTGCAACATTTTCTACTGAACAGATACGATGGCGATTCCAGCAAATTAAAATCACAAGTAGCAATGAGAACCCTTCTCCCCTGTCCCTGGAGACACACATGGAGAGGGAGGGAGGGAGAACTGTGTTTGTGGGTTTTGCGTTGGTCAGATAAACACAGCCAACATATAATAATTGTACTGATCCATTAAACAAAGAAGTTTGTAGGTGTGATAACCGAGGTTTACTTGCACGACAATTGCATACCACTAGAATTATGGTATTTCTTAACATATGCTACCAAAAAAAAGGAAAAAGACATCGGTAGAGAATAGAGGTATACGATTCTCAATGGGGTGAATTCTAGTTTAACAAGGCAAAGATACAGTCATCTCCAATCACCTAGTACTATGAGAAGCTTGGGGATGAGACTATCAACTTCAAATGGAAAGCAGCGTACAATCTACTTCCCACGCCCCCTACCCAAGACAAAAAATTCTAACCAAACACCATCAGACCCAGATTTCCATTAGGAATTCACACGTAATTCAACAGGAAAATTGAAGAAGACAACGTAGAAAGCTGGAGATGGGGACAAATCGATAAAAATCCCAATCATGGTACCTTTCTGGAGTGATTGATAATATGAGATGCATAAGCCATTTTCCTCTCAAATTATCAAAAACTTGAAATGCCCCCGGCCACCGAGAAGAGAAACAAGATGCAATACAAGAGGGTCCGTTTGGTTAGGTGGAAAATTTGGACTTTTTAGGGTTCCCCAGCAGATCTGCGTTGCTGACACTAGTCTGAATTTTCTTTTCTTAATTTATATATTAAGAAGCATTTCCCTTTTTTAGGAGGGAACTGGACGTTACATGTGTTAGAAAGAACAAAAACTTTAGGACCGGGATTCGGCTTGGCACTATTGTGTTCACGTTCGGTTCAGTGGATTAAAGTTTGGCCGAGTCTGATACTGAACCAAACCAAATTGATCAATTCTTAGGCGGTTCGAATCCAGAGTCTATGATTCTTCATTTCAATGAGTCGTTTAGTACGGTGTGCAGTGATCTTTTTGTGATTATCCCGGTTATTGAATTGTCTTGTTTGTTTAAAATAATTGTTGGTAGCAATGGTAATTTGCTGGTAAATCTAATTTAACTCCTAATGAAACTATTGAATTGCCTTAAAAAATGAAAGTAATCTACAATTAACTAAGGTAAAACAATCTTGAAGAAGCTATTGAATTAAGATAAAATGTAAAGTATAACTTTGCAGCTTCCTTAAAATGTAAGCCTTTGCACTTTTCTTTAAATGTTTATACCTTTGTAGTTTGAGAAATTTTAAAACATACCCCTCCATAACGGTTTTTCGTTATATATAATACCAAATTGTATGTGATAAGTATGTGCTAACTCCATTTTATGGAATTTGAAAAAATAAACGTGTGTTGCACGTGCTGTATAATTATATATTCATATATATTATCTTATCATTTCTATTTTTAAAAATTGTTTATAGTACTTACTGTTCTATGATGTGAAAGTGAACAAATAAAATAAATTATATAAGATTGCAATATTACTAATAGGAAAAGCTAAGCCAGAATATATTACATGTTTTACATTAATATTTCCTTGTACACTATATTTTTTGGTTAGTACATCATTTATCTTCCGATCATTATTTTGCATGACTAATATCTTTGTTATTGCTGATGATATACCCCTAGAAAGTGCAACATACAATTGTCCATGGGAAAAACATGTTCAGGAAGATAGATCCCAACATAAGGGACTGTTTGTTCTTGTGCCTTATTAATAGTCATGGCAAAGCAAAGGCGCACTGGGAATTATTTTCTTTTGAATTTAAATGGATATTCTTCATCATTTGTTGGGCCTAATGGGATATATGGAATAAATATCATGCATGGACTATATTTTCGTGCCCGTAAGATCCATGTAGTGTATGTTTGACAACAATCTCGTAAAGAGCATGATCAATTTCTTTATTTAGAATTTCAGCGTAAACATACTTGTCGTATTGGTCAGCATTCTTTGTTTTGTACTTGCTTTGTATAATAATTAGCATGTGAATATGTGGAAGTCTTCTTTTTTTAAATTCAATCACATAAACATAGGCGGCCACCTTTCCAAATATTTCCTTCTTTAATATTTGGTGTTTCAAATTTTGTAGCTTCCCTCTGAAAATCCTTGCAGTTAGATCTAGTCTGTCCTAAGGGCGTTGCCCTTCATTTAGTTCATTCTTTATTTCATTCCATTCAACATTGCATGTCATTATTATAAAGAGGCCAGGCTTTCCAAAACGTTGAACCAATGCCATTGCATCTAAATAACGGTGTTACATGTCTCGCGGCCCACCGATAAAGATATTAGGGGTAATACCCTCAAAGCATGTATATTATCATTTTAATTATGAAATTTAATGGAAATATATATTTTCTTATAATTGTTCTTTTAAATTATTGTTGAATAATTTATATAAATATCTGAAAAGTCCATATTCATTCATGACACTATGATCTTGTATTAGTACGAGAGGATTGAGATCATAGATAATGAATAAAATTGTCAGCGACATATGAAAGTATGAAATCTTTAATGAATGGTTGCTAGTACAGTTCACTAAGCATTATGAATGCATGTGATCTAGATCTGGATCATTGATATGGATCATTGATATGGATAGACATATTAGTGAATGTACTTTATATAATAAGATTATATATGACAGGATCAATGTGAATTAATATCTTTATCAACTTGTCGTTTATCATAAAGATTTAATATACATCAATCTGATGATCATATGTAGATCAGTATGAATCCTGGAGTAGTCATGAACTCATATACATGCCTACTAGTTCTTTTGATTCACTCGTTAAGGTTCGTTTATAAAACAGACTAGTGACTTTTGTTTTGAAAATTCATTGATGTGGATGGCTGAGAACATGATCTTATAATATTTGGAATCGAAGTTTTCCTAACGGATCGTATATTGGTTCCCTTAAGTGTTAATTCTGAAACTGAATGGTTATTGAGCTCAAATTTATAATATGATTATAAATTAGCCATTCACTAGTGAATTAATGATATTTAAAGATCAATAGGTAATTAGAAGGTTAAAACTGTACTTTTGACCAGTTCTAATTTACGAATCAATAATTGGAGAACAGAAGTACATTAAATAATTATATCAATGGACTACACGAGAATACTCTTTAAATACATTCTATAATCTCTAAGAGTGCAATTCCATATTTATAGTGGAGCAATAATAGAATTAATAAATAAAATTATTTAATTAAATAGTTTAATTAATAATCTGATTTATCAGAGTTTAGGATTATAGGTCAATGGTTCTCAAGTTACCTTTGTACTACACAATCTAGGGTGTGAATATTTCAGGATATGAGAATAGAACTTACTTGCAAAAGAAATTTTTATTTTGGGGTAGTACATAATTATGAGATAATTATCTGTGATTAATTAATTGAATTATTTATAAATATAAATTTTGAAAATTACATCAATATCTATATATATATATATATATATATAATTATATCGATTAATTTTCTAATTAACGATAAGTGAGACAGAATATCTAATTTGTGAAATTAAATAATTATAAGTTATTATTAGATGATAATCTGAATCAATCAAATCTATTATTTATGAATTAACAGATAAGTTAGTTGATATGAATAATCAGATATGTTGATTTTGAATTAACTGATATCTAGATATTTATCAGATTAAAATAAATATTTAATTTACAGTAATTGTCACGTGTATATCACTGATTGAGAATCAGATATTGACATGAACTACTAGAGTATCACGTGACACTACAATAGTGGGGGTGCAATACTGTAGTACCACACGGGACTGCAGTAGCACCGTGAGGTAATGTGATAGCTCACGGCAACTGCAGTGTCACATGCACAAATTTCAGTGGGTCTCATTGTAATGGTAATTTTGAAATTAAATATTATTTTTAGTTTATCCCTAAAAATTTGATGTCATTATCTAGAAAATATATAGATATTATTCTATTGGTCTCAGTGTTGATTGAGAGTTGAGAACACAGTTGCTATCAAGGTGATTTTTCTCTGTGATTATAAGTTAATAAAAAACTCTGAAAGAATCATCATCATATTCTCTTAGAGGATTGTCTCACTAAATTAATCATTCTCAGTAAATCTCGATATCCGTTGTTCGTGGGAACGCATGATAATTGGTTTGTGAGGACGCTTGATATAGACTGTAAGAGGTATATGATTTCTATCCATATATGTCTTAGATTTAATATATAAAGATATAATGGATCCTGATTGAAAATAGTTTTCAATAAAAGTTTTTATTTTGAAAACCGTTGCGTCGTGCTTATTTTCTTTTATTGAAAAAGATACATTTTTTATAAAAAGATAAAATTTAAATGCCACCACGCGAGCGTCGCGTTTTTTAACAATTGGTATCAGAGCGATCATTATATATTTGTATATCAAATACTGTATGAGTGTTCTTGCATCGTTCATAATATATTTTGATATATATGATTGAATAGATGGTTTGTTTTTTAAATGTATGGTTAAATAATAGATCGTTAATTGTATGGTGATTATTGGGTTAGGCTTTATTCTTTAATTTTTCCTTAGATCTTATGTAAGCCGATTTGGGGCGCAGGATTTTTTGTAATTTTATTTTAAATATTATACTAAAATTATTCCGATCGCGAGAAGACAAAGAACGCACGAGAAGAACGAGGAAAAAAAGGTAAAAAATAGGAATTTTTAGGAAATTCCAGCGCCGAAAAAAAAATAGGATTTTCGACGATGGCGTCGAAATTGAAAATAGGATTTCTGATGCTAGCGCCACCAGTATTCCAGTGGCAACAACACTGCTAGAAAAATCTGCTTCGGCGGTGAGCCCACCGGAAATTTGGCACCGACGGCCAGCGGTGGATGTCCGGCGACGGTGAAGGGTCGCGATGGCAGAGTCTTATCGTTGTTGGCAACTGTTGTCATATCCGAGGAAGCTTCACAGAAACTCTGATACCAACTTACCCTATCACCGCAGAGTTTGATACTAACTCTAACTTTATCTATTATCTTCTAAAATCTGAAATTAATGTAATTTTAAAATTAATTATTAATTATTCATTTTATTAAAATTAAAGATTAATTAATTGATTGGGTTTGACCCAAGTTTGATCAAGTCAATAAAATGTTTATTGACTAAGTCAAATTGAATCATTTTAAACGATAATTATAGAGATAATTTTCAATTAAGAAAAATAGTTTTTCCTAATTAAAAAGGGTTTGTTCGAAGCTTGGAGATTATGAAGATGGACATCATGTGGAGAAGGAGATATTTTAGAAATATGTAATCTTAAGTTCTTTTTGTAATTTTATTTCTTTATTTCAATGGTTGTAATTTAGAAATACACAATAGTAATTCGGTCCATTATTTATTTTATTTAATTATTAAATAAATATTTATTGATATGATTGATGACGTGACCATGCACATGCCATATGAAACCCTACACAGTTTTATTTAATCGTGCATCTCATAAGTAGAAACATGATTTATTAGGATTGTCCTAATACGTTTATATGAATTGTTTTGAAAAATCAATTGTATGTAAACTACTAGATTTTAATTAGTTAAAACTTGGTAATTACAACACTCTAAATGATATAATAATCTTTAAGATAATCAACTCTAGTAAAAGATTTTATTAAAGATTGATGAATCTAATTAAGAGTTAATCTAATTTCATCTCCTAATTATGACTTAGGCTCTTTAGAATGTTAAATGAACTTAGACCAAATAGATTAGATTAACTGTTAAATTCACACTCATGGGGTTATTATTTTAATTAGTAATTAATTTAGAATTAATTCATTAGTTAAAATAAAAATGCATCATCCTAAAATAGTGAGTGAGAAAAGGTTGACATGTCAATGTAACTTATGGTCTCCATTATCAGTACAACACTATGAGGTAGAGTGAAGGCCTCGATATGACTTTGCTTTCACCCCCCTAAGGAAGGTTTCGAACTATATCAATACCAAGGCTGGACTTCTTAAGAAGATATGACTAAGTGATGTAGTTTAGTTTTGACTGACCCTAAGGCGACATATTCTAAATCAAGTCATAGAATCTGAAATAATGGGTTACACTCACAAAATCACAATTAAGTTTTCATGTGGATAATTGTGACTTGACCGAGTGAGCAATACATTATTGTTAAAAGAGAAAATATGAGATATTTTAAGTTTTAATTAATATGGATGGGAATGTCTCATAGACAGACTATGATTAATCTGACTGACCCTAAGGCTGCACGTTAATTGTTAGATTGTTTTATCGGTGATTAGTAAATGATATATTTATATGTTTAATATGTTGCATTCATGCATCACGTTTACTTTCTGAATTCTGGATATTTATTTCAATTATTTTGAATTATGTATGTTTTATTTTTCAGTTATTATTATGTTTACCATGGGCAACTCTATTATTGTTTTACTTGCACTTGAGAACCTTAATGGTGATAATTTCATAATTTGTGAGAACCACACATTTGTTTTTACTAAGGAATGTCCTGAGAAGCCCGCTGCCAATAGCCCTAAAAATGTTATAGACAAGTTTGATGCTTGGATTCAATCTAACAACAAAGTGAAGTGTTACATGCTTGTGAGCATGAATGATATTACGTGAACCAAGCATGAGAGCTTGGAGACTGCCTATGAGATTATGAAATCTTTATAGGCGATGTTTAGGTAGCAGTCTGATCAAACTCATCATGAGTCTATTAGGAGCTACATGGCGACCAAGATGAAGAAAAGTACTTATGTGCGTGAACATGTTTTCATGATCAATATAATGCATGAGGTAGAAGTACATGAGGTGACCATTGATTAACGAACTTAAGTCAGCATTATACCTGAATCGCTCACACTTACCTTTTCTACATTCACCACCAATTATGTTATGAATAAGCTGCAATTCTACATAATCTAAAAGTTGAATGAACTGCAGACTTTTGAGTCACTTAATAAGAGTATGACCAAAGAGGGCGAGACAAATGTCACCGAGCAAAAACCTTATTCCACTGTTGTTAAAAGTAACAAGAGGAAGAAGATCAATGGTAAGGGAAAAGGTAATAATAAGAAAGGGAAGAAAGCCAAGACATCGCCAAAAGCTAAGAAGAACAAAAATGATAACAAGCCCAAAGAAAAATGTTTGTATTGTGGGGTTGAAGGTCATTAGAAAAGAAATTGTAACAAGTATCTCTTTGAGCTGAAAAAGAAAGGTAAATATGATTTACTTGTACTTGAAACTTGTTGGTGGATTATGATTTGTCATCATGGATACTGGATTCATGAGCCACTAACCATGTATGTTTTTCTTTGTAGATGCTTGATTCGTCAAGCGAGCTGGCTGATGGCGAGGTCATTATAAGAGTCGACAGTGGTGTGCTCGTGTCAACAAAAGCATTGGGAACATTTCGTTTACTTTTTGAAAATAATTATTTAGTTTTGAACTATGTTTATTATATTCCTAGATTTTTGGAAAATTTGATTTCTCTTTCGTTACTGCATGAACAATTTTTTGAAATTTCTTTAATTAATAACGAATTAATTATTTCTAAGAATGAATATAATATTTTCCATGTGCAAATATCGAACGGACTGTATATACTTAAACTAACTGAACGCGCGTTAAATAATTATGAATTATTTAAAGTAGAAGAACCTAAAAGTAAAAAATGACAAAGAGTTTCTCATGATGATGACAACACGTATCTTTGGCATCTTAGGTTGGGACATATTAATCTAGATATGTTAAACATGTTAACAAAACTTTGTGCTTTGAGAGAACTAAAAGTTGAAACTCTTATTGTTTGTGAATCATGTCTAGAGGGTAAAATGACCAAGATACCTTTCACAGGAAAATGCCAAAGAGCCAATGAACCACTTGAGCTAGTGCATAGTGATGTCTGTGGACCGCTTAATGTACAAGTTAAAGGTGGGTATGAGTATTTCGTCACTTTTATTGACGATTACTCAAGACATGGTTATACTTACATAATGCATAGAAAGTCTACAACTTTTGGAAAGTTGAAGGATTTCAAAGTTGAAGCTAAAAACTAATTAGGTAAATCATTGAAAACCCTTCGATCAGATCGATGTGGTGAATACTTGGAATTAGAATTCAATGATTACTTACTGGAGTGTGGAATCATATTCCAACTCACAACACCTTGAACGCCACAGCAAAATGGTGTTTCAGAAAGGAGAAACCGAATCTTATTGGATATGGTTAGGTCGATGTTAAGCTATTCATTATTATCACTTATATTTTGGGGATATGTATTACACACGACAACATACATTTTAATTGCAGCGTCTTGTAAGTTTGTAAGCAAGACACCTTTAAAGTTATGGAATGGCTCCAAACCCAGTTTGTGTCATTTCCGTGTATGAGGGTGTCCAGCTCACGTTCTTAGAACCAAGACTGGAAAGTTAGACTCAAGGTCTAAAGTATGCATATTCATTAGATATGCTTCATAGACTATAGGTGGGTACTTTTATAGTCACAAGGATCAAAATGTGTTTGTATTGACAAATGCCACCTTCATTGAGCACGACTATATGGAAAACTACAAATCTTGAAACAAAGTAGTTCTCGAGGAATTAGTGCCTGATGAGATCAGACCACATTCATTATTAACTGATAAATGACAAAACACAAAAACATAGTTCCTATTTAGGAAACCCCGGTGCAACGTAGTAGTGGAAGGGTTGTAAGATAACATATTCGCTATGAATAAGAGGCACATGTTGTAGTGCCAGTCATTGATAAGAACGATCCATTATTTTATGAAAAAAGCTATAGATAATCCTCAAAATGAGAAATGGCAAGATGCATGAACCAGGAAATGGAATCGATATATTTCAATTTCATCTGGAAACTTGTAGATTCGCCTGAATATGTCAAAGCCATTGGATGTAAATGTATCTTAAAAAAGAAAAGAGGTACAGATGAGAAAGTGGAGACTTTCAAGGCACGGCTGGTCGTCAAGGGTTATACACAAAGGGAATGAGTCGATTATTAAGAGCCATCCCCCCTTGTTGCCATGCTAAAATCCACTCGTGTCATTTTATCAAATGTCGTTAGTTTGGACTATGAAATATGGCAAATGGACGTCAATACAGCTTTTCTGAATGACTCTCTTGAAGAAAGCTTATATACTATACAACTAGAAGGGTTCATGATAAATGAGCAAGATCAGAAAGTATGCAAGTTGCTTAAATCTATTTATGGATTAAAACAAGCATCTAAATCTTAGAATCTTACCTTTGATGAGATTATTAAATCATATGTCTTCGAGCAAAATGTTGATGAAACTTGTGTTTATAAATACATCAAAGACGAGATAATGGTTTCTTAGTTCTTTATGTTGATGATATTCTACTCATCAGGAATGATGTAGAAAATTTTTCAATGGTAAAGACATGATTAGCTGAGAAATTTTAAATGAAAGATTTAGGAGATGCGAGTTATGTTCTAGGCATCCAAATACTAAGGGATAGAAAGAACAAGCTTTTAACACTTTCTCAAGCATCTTTTATCGATAAGGTGCTAGAGAGATTCTCTATAAAGAATTCCAAGAAAGGTCAACTACCAACCAGACATAAAATTTTCCTCTCCAATGAGCAATTTCCTAAGACACCTCAGGAGGAAAATGATATGAGAAAGGTTCTTTATGCTTCAGCTGTTGGTAGACACATGTATGTCATGTTGAGTATGAGACTAGACATATGTTATGTAGTGAAAATTGTCAATCACTATCAATCTAATCCCGGTTTGGAACATTGGATTGCGGTAAAACACATTCTCAATTATATTAGGAGAACAAAAAACTATATGCTCGTTTATTCAAGTGGAGACATGAACCCCACTGGATATATTGATTCTGATTTTCAATCAGACAGAGATAGTCAAAAGTCGATATCTGGATCAGTATTCACCCTAGGTGGAGGTGGTGTAGTCTGGAGAAGTATCAAACAATCTAGCATTGTAGATTCCACTATGAAAGCTGAATATATAATGGCTTGTGAAGCTGCGGAAGAAGCGGTACGACTCAGAAAGTTCTATACTGATTTGAAAGTAGTTCCAGATATGGACAAGCCACTGACCCAATACTGTGACAACAGTTGGACGATAGCTAATTGCAAAGAACTGAGGAGTCACAAGAAGGGCAAGCACATAGAGAGAGAATATCATCTTATAAGAGAGTTCGTGCATCGAGAGAATGTGACTGTTATGAAGATAGCGTTAGATTAGAACCTGACTAATCCTTTTACCAAGACATTTCCTACGAAGTTATTTGAGGGTCATGTGCTTAACATGGGGTTGAGAGAGATGCTACATTTGCTTAAGGGCTAGTGAAATATTGTTGGGGGTAATGCTCTCAAAGCATGTGTATTGACATTTTAATATGAAATTTAATGAAAATATATTTTTCTTATAATTGTTCTTTTAAATTATTGTTGAATAATTTATATAATTATCTGAAAATTCAATATTTATTAATGAGACTATGATCTTGTATTAATATGAGAGGATTGAGATCATAGATAATGAATAAAACTGTCAATAACATATTAAAGTATGAAATATTTAATAAATGGTTGCTAGTAGGATTAAATATTTCATACTTTAATATGTTAATTGGTCTCAATCACTACCGGAAGAAAGCTTGTTAGGTATGATTGTTTTTAGTGGAAATTAGTTTCGATCTTTCAGAAATTCAGGCTTTTGAGTTATATTTTTTTTGCTGTAGAAATCAATTTAAAGAAGAAAAATGCGTGGACGCTAATGGGGTTACCGTTGAGACATAAGTTTCAAGCGTAAATGTATTACGAGAAGAGAAGATGTTGGCAAAAGGCCAGCTTTTATGAGTTATTTGGTATAACATCCCGCCACAGCCGCTAGATGGTTCACATCATGGTTCATCGTTAATTATTGTTATTTTATTTCATTTTCTTTAGACATTGGTAAAAATGTATCATGCATATGAAAAAGAAGAGAAGAACAAAGTTCCATTGACCTCTTATTCGGTGCATGTACTTTAAAATATACTTTTCTTGTTTTTTATGTTGTTAGAATGTTGAAGGATATTGATTAACTAAATATAACAGAGTTGGATAGCTGAATTGCTTTTCAACACTTCATCAAGTCAATGTAAATGCAAGTAAGCTACTTGTTTTGGTTGGTGCATATATATTCTAATTAAATATCTCTAGGTTAGTATAATATTTATTATTTTACTGATGCAGTTAAGTAGAAAGATGAGTAATTTTTTTTATATCCATTAGCTTAAGAGAAACATGAATTTAGTTGCTGATAATATAGTTAATCATTTCACACATCAGTTTAAGTCATGAAGTTTTTTCTTTTATTTCATGTATCACTCAATAGATTATCATCATACTAATTTAGTCTGTAAGGGTGGGATTGTTCCAGACTTGAAAATATGACTAAACCGATAGATGGATAATCTAACCAAAAAACATTATAATGGTAGCTAGATATACATTAAGATGCTGGTCATTTGATTATAAGCAGATATTGGATCATGTAATTTTGCTTTTAATAATAGGTTGATGGTTACATATACTAATAAATTAGCTCGCACTGTTTAACTGTTGTAACACTCTCATTGATTGGTTTTTTTAATTTAATTTTGTTATAAAATTAATTAATTTTCTTATATTTCGATTCTAACTTTGGTAGTCATATGTAGAAGTAAAATCTAAATATCAAGTCAAAATTAATTATATTTATTGGAAACAAAATAACATCAAACATGCAATCACTTCACGTAAATTATTTCTCTATCTTAATTTTTCTTGGACATAGGCTATTCGGTAATATTGCATTCGTTGTTACCCATTTTGTCAAGATCATCAACTCAGCACAGTTCTTGCACGATGATATGCTTTTATGCCCTTTCTTCTGCCCTTTTCTTGTCCAATCTCACCAAAAATGCATACTCATTGTCTTCGATCAGCACCGGATTTCTATAGTATTCACTTTTTTTCCTTTTGCTCAAGCTGGGAGAAAATGATATATAGAAAAATCAGAAAAACAATATCTAGCTTTGTAAATTCCATCCTGTACATGTTTTACAATTCTTTAAGTTTATAATAAATATGTATAAGTTAGCCAATATTCATGCAAGCACAATGTGCATGTGTGATGAAGTTTAGAATTAATATGCATGTGCGATTAAGTTTAAAAATATTTACCGTTAAGAGATGCTTTGAGTACTTTGAAACATTACATCCAATTAACTATTCTGCAGTGTCAAATATAATGATATATGCCTCAATAGAATCATAAAAAATAGTGGCCCTCAACACATATCTTCTAATGTATGAAACATCCTCATTATTACACTTACTACAGTAAGCAGTGGAACAATTTGCATGAGGATAGGTTCTTCCATTGCATGAACGGCAATTCTCAAACCATGGATTATTTTTGTTTAGGACCTTTACTAATTTTGCAATAAATGAACAATATTGATCATCATTTTTTTCTGAAATTATATCATTCAGTGATACAGTCTGAGCATCCTTGAATCTTTTTGTTGTAACCAAAGGTTTTTTTAGCCATTTTGCAGATGTGTTTGGTTCCATCCTAAGCATAAAAAGAATAGTTAACACATAATATATTTTATTATAAATTTAAAAGTATTGAAGAAGACAACGTACATGAAGAATAAAATATTACATTTAATTTAGATAATAGTTAAGTGCATTCAATACCTTTCTTTCATTTCTGCAACTTTCTATATCATGGGATTGATAGCTATGTCACTTATAGTTGTAGTTGATAGGCTTAGTTTTTCTGTTAAATCATCCAAAACATAAATATTAGTCATTATTAGTGCATGGTAAATGTAAATTCAGATTTTTATATCTTATACCTTCGAGAATGCTGGATTTTACATTAATGACAACAACAATAAGATTAGCTTCCATTTTATCTTCAAGTAGTTGGCCTTCATTTTCTGCTAGATCTTCCCCAAGAGCCAATTTCATCGTCTCTAATCTGTATATTAGCATACATATATAATTTATTATTTATTCATGTTAGTTAAACATTCAAATGAGCATGGGGGCTACCATTTAGCAAAATGATTTCACATTTTTTTTATGCTGCGTTCATCACTCTTTCTATTATTTATTGTTTGTAAAGGTTTCACGCTCATTATAACGCCAAATGATATCTGTGAAAAATAGAAGCATAATATTTATATTTATATGGAGTAAGGCTTTTTTTAAATCTATGCGTTTTTGGAGTATTATTATAATAGGAGAGGTAAATATGTGCTGTGAATGGCTTACTTAACACGTTTTTACGTCAAAATTAGCAACCTCCATGAATCCGATGAAGTTGTAGCGTAGTGAATTGATAGCAATCTTTTCTTCGGCTTCTTGAATGTCACTACTGGGTGAGAATGATATCTCAATCTCATCATGTACATTGAGATATCTTTCCGTTAACCGGTTTTACTGTACCATTTTTACAAATGTATGTATTTCCTTTCTGTATCACTTGGTTGAACTTCTCAATTATTTTGTTGAACATAACAGCTTGTATTTTTTGTCCTTACAAAAAATTGTTCAATATTGATATGAAGTAGAATGGAAAGTACTGATAAAAAATAATGGAAAAAAATATCACATACCTCCTCATCAATTAGGATTAGTTTCATAACTTGAACTAGACCTTTGTTATTGTTGTGTGTCTCAATTGAACCTTCACGAAGCACATACATCTTTATAACCCATTATTTTTGATACATTTCAAGCTGTCGTATGAGAATCGTATGTTATTTTATGGAAATTGCAAGTAGAAATCTGAATGGTGTGCAAAGGATTGAGAATTTGGTAAGTAGTACTCTTAACTCTAGACAGTTGTTTCGTGCTAACAGTGTTGTTGTAATATATATGATATATATAGGGTTGGAGATGACTCTTGTTATTTTAATCATGTTTTTCTTTTGCTAATATGTCTATTATAAATGTTTATGGCGTTTTGGAATACATGTCTGTAACTGCTTTCTATTGTATGCAATTATTCATTATGTGGTATCAGATATTTTGTTGTACATAATTATGGAATTCGAATTCTGAAATATGTTATCAAAAATTATTTTTTTGAAATTATTTTAAATACTAGATAAAATTTTAGAATAATTTATTAATTATTTTTTTGAAATTATTTTAAATACAATATTAGATAAAATTTTAGAATAATTTATTTTGAAGTGTAGACTCAATTATATATACAATATCAGATGGACTATGTTATTATAATTTGGTCTAGATTACCTTAATTCATAGGATCATTTGTTTTCGACTCTTTTTTTCAACTTGTTTAATTTTTTGATAATTGATTACTTTTAAACAGACTGCTAATCTTTAATCATTACATGTCATTCGAAGACCTGCATGCAGTGTTTTTCTTGTTATCATTCATGTTATTATTGTATTCATTTAGTTGTATAACTGAACTTATTTTGATGATTTGAAGAGAATCGTTGGCAGCCAAGTTAAATTATGAGCGGATAAAGATTTCTTAGTAATTTATGAGGTATAATTGTCTCATTTGAACTGCTTTATTTGACTATTAGTTTTGAAATTGTAAAATATATATTCTTGATGATATAAGTATAGGCTCATTCGTTTATAATTTGTTTTTTATCATTCGTAGCCTGTTATTTTTTTTTTCTTTTTATCATTCATGTTATAATTATATTTATTTATTACTATAGTTGATTTTGAGGTCTGGGAATTATTTTTGTAGATATAATTTTGGAATGTATTATTATAGTTTGGTTTAAAGTACCTTAATCTGTGGTTTATTTGTTTCAATTGTAGACTTAATTGTAGATATAATTGTGGAATGTGTTATTATAATTTGATTTATATTGCCTTAATTCGTGAGCTCGTCTGTTGTTGACAATTTATTTTATTTGTTTAGAATTATTTTTATAATTGATAAGATTTTTATAAGCCCGTTAATTTTTATTTTATTTGTTTCAATTGTAGACTTAATTGTAGATATAATTATGGAATGTGTTACGATAATTTGGTTTATATTGCCTTAATTCATTGGCTCTATGTTGACAATTTATTTTATTTCATTTGATTTGTTTAGATTTATTTTTATAATTGATTAGATTTTTATAAGCCCGTTAATTTGAAAGCATTTTCCTTAAATGCATTGTTTTTATGATGGATAACTGAAAATGAGAGAGCCGTTGTCTCATTTTGGCTCATTTTTTGTTTATCAATTATTTTCAAAATGATAACACTTTAAATAAAAGGTAAATGGCCTTTAAAATGAAAGGAAAATGACGTCTAATAGAATTCAAAGATTTTTAGGGTATTTTTTGGAATTGAATTACTTTGGTTGGCAGATTTGTCTAAAAATATTTATCTCCCTAAGATTCATTTAGAAGTAGTAGTGATTTAACGACTATTAATTTTTTTAACCTTTTACTATTTTATTTTGTTTTAACATTTTACCTAAATATTTCCACAAGAGTATGAGAGAGAGGGCCTTCAAGAATCAAATTGGGAGAAGGGTGAAAAGCAAGAGTTATATTGGAAGGTAGAAAGTCATTTTCTCATAAATTGTTGAATATTGTCATCGGGTAAGTCTATTTTCTTTGTTTTGTGTGTGATTTTGTCTTCATTGTGTGTGATCTCGAGATTGTAGTCCTATTTTTGCTTCTTCTTTTTCCCGATAGGAGTGGTCTGCCTTTTGTTGTTTTTGTGGAGGTGCACAAGGGTGTTGCTGCTACTGCTGCTGCACAAGGTGTTGCTGCTACTGCTGCTGCACAAGGTGTTGCTGCTACTGCTGCTGCCCAGAGAGAGTGGATATTGCACCGGGGCTGTCCGGTGGAGAGAATGAAGGTCTAGAAATAGGGAAATGAAGGTTTTTATATAGGAAAGCAGTGTGTAAAACAGGAGAGTGGGAAAAAATGACAACAATGGCTTTTTCTCTCATTCACGTAGGAGGAAGAATGGTGAAAAACAGTTACATTTTTTTCAATTTTGATGAAAAATCATTACAAATGACTATGTTTTATCATTTTTCAAACTATATGGATATAAAAATATAAAAAACGTAGTATAGTTTACATTTTAGGTAAACTACATACTACAACGCTATTTTAATATTTTATCTATAAAATATTATGCACGATCATTCATATCAATTATGTTTTATCATGATTTCAATTATTGTAATCTAATTTTCATCAATTCAATTGCTTATGACATTTAAAAGTTTGCATTACCAAACAACAACCTTAATCCTAATTCTAAACAATCAATCAAACCACAAAGATTTATCAGACCCAAGAATCTATGCAAATCAAGATGTAAAATAGTATAATAATACAAGTCAAACTTCATTAAATGAAACGACGTCAATTAAAAAAACTCAAGGCTTTGACTGTAATATAGTGTCTAAGATAAAAATTTATTAATCAAAATGAAGAGGTTTAATAAAATAGAAAATTACCTAAAATAGTAGTTCTCACACACTCAATTATATTTTTGACAATCTTTTTAATTCTTTGAATTTCTAAAAGTTATAACATTTTTTAGTAGACCATATTTAACCCTATAATGAAGCAATTATTTTTTTATGGTAATGTTAGAGATTTTTTATTGAAGATTCCAACATAACTTCGTAGTTATTATCCATGTCACTTAATTTAAGTGATATAGACAAGTGAATGTTTTTAGGTATCTTTTGAATATAATATATTCTTTAAACAATTTTTTAATTTAATATTAAGTCTTTTTTAAGTGAACTATAATTTTCTTTTATTTTTATAGCTAACTGATATTTAAATACATATTTAAGGTGTCTATATTTAATAGTGACATTTATAAGAAAGTATTATAGTGTGATATTTAAAATTTCAACGTTTTTTTAATTATTGACTTTTAATTTTTTTTGTAGAAATTTTGAAAATTAATATCCGAAATTTTTTATGGTTCTTAATTAATGTTTTTATATTTAATGTAATTATATTTAATAATCCTATTTTATTCATATTTCAAGTAAAGTACTCTATATTTAATGAATTTTAAATTTTGTAAAAGTTATAGATTTCACTATTTTTTTCTTTTATCCCTATGTTATGGTTTGGAATGTTTTGAATTAATATCTGTCCTATTTTTCAGATTATTTTTATTTTTAAAATATTTTAATATTTATTCCCATATTTATCTCATGAAAAAATTACATGGAAGTTTTACTTCTTTTCTCATTATGAAAGTTCTTCATTTTCAATGGATTTTGATATTTGTTACTATATTTATGTTATTAATATGCATGTTAATAATAAATTTACATTTATGTTCATGTTAATTGATACAAGGCCAAAGATAAAACTTTCATAAGTCGACAAAGTATAATCAATGTAAATATTCATTGACACTGAGAATCATAATGTTCGTGTTAATATGTAATTGTAGAAAAATAAAATTTACATATTTAAAAAAGTACAATTCCAATAAATATGCATTGATATTAAAACTAAATCATATTAATTATTTGTAGTTAATTATTTTCATGTAAATAGAACCATTTTATAGAGACTCAAATCATTATTTACTCATCATCTAAATTTTTTTCATACACTAATATTTATCAAAAATAGAACCAATTTACAAATAGTAGAGCCAATTTATGAAACACATATCCAATTTATATGGTATCAAACAATTATTTACACATGTACACATATATTTTAATCGGTGTCCTTGAGATTATTAGATTGTTAGGTTCATTTGACGACCATTCCATCTGTTTCTCATTTATCATTTGTAAAAACTAGCATTAATAATTATTTCTTTTTCAGATTCGAGAACATACAACCTAAAATTTGTGGTATAAATTATAATTAACATGAATATACTTTAACCATGTAAAAATGCACGTAAATGAGTTTTAGAGAGAGAGAGAGAGAAATGAGTTTTGAGTAGATTTGTTGAGATTTAAAATATGAGAGAGAACTTTTTAGTTTTTTCATAGAGATTATTTAAATTAGTAATATCTACCAGTAAATAGAATTATAAATTGGGAGATTAATCAGTAGATATGACTTCTTTAAATTAATAATTTATGAGATTCAAATTCATTATTTGTTGGAGTTGTCTTTCAAATATATAATGAAGGGTATTTATGTTATATAAATTATAAAAATCTGAAAATTTAAACAAAATTAACAAAAATTTATTGTTTTCAAAAACGATGATAAAATTCTAATTAAATACTATAACTATACTAGTCATCTAAAAATCACTTAATAAAAAACTATAATGTTATTTATTGTTGGGTATGGTTTGGGGACAACATGCGAACCACAAATCAATCAAACGTTTGTTTTCCACAGTTAATAAACCGAAACGTACTAACCGGATCGGTTGGTTCGTTTTCGTTTCGGTCGGTTAATGAGTAGCAGTAGTTGCCAACTGCCAGCTCCTTTCCGTTCACTGCTTACTCCCGTTACCGGGTCCCACAAAATGGCCTTCCCGGGACTCTTTAGGCCACGGTCCATGCAATCTCATTCCTGATTTAACTGAATTATTTAATTTGAATTGAAAGATAATATTTTAGTTTAAATTGGATTGATTGCAATTGTTCTTAGCACTTCAATGTAAATATTTTTTAATATAATACTAACACATTGAAGATATTATTTTAACTTGCATATATTTCACAATTTGTAGTCTACATTTCTTTTGAAACTTGGAAGTATTTCTCAAAACAATATATTAAAATGTTTAATAAAATGCTTAAAAAAACTTTATGGTTCAAAGTATATACTATTAGAGAAATGCCCTCAAAGCATGTGTATTGGCATTTTAATATGAAATTTGATGAAAATATATTTTTCTTATAATTATTCTTTTAAATTATTGTTGAATAATTTATATAAATATACTGAAAATTTTATATTCATTAATAAGACTATAATTTATAAATATGAGATGATTAAAATCTTAGATAATGAATAAAATTATCAGTAACATATTAAAGTACAGAATCTTTAATGAATGGTTGCTAGTACGATTCACTAATCATTATGAATGCATGAGATCTAGATCCATATCATTGATGTGGATATAATTCTTAGTGAAAGTACTTTATACAATATGATTATATATGACATGACCGATGTGAATTAATGTATTTATTAACTTGTTGTTTATCATAAAAAATTATTACACATCAATTTGATGATCATATGTAGATCAATCTGAATCCTGAGTAGTCATGAACTCCTATATATGTCTACTGAATCTTTTGATTCACTCGTTAATGTTTGTCTGTAAAACAATCTAGTGATTTTTGTTTTGGAGATTCAGTGATATGGATGGCTGAGAACGTGAACTTACAAGATTTAGAATCTAAGCTTTCTTAACGGATCGCATATAGGTTTCCTTTAATGTTAATTCTGGAACTGAATGACTATTGAGCTCAAATTTATAATACGATTATAAATTAATCATTCACTAGTGAATTAACGGTACTTAATGATCAAGAGATAATTAGAATGATAAGACGGTAATTTTAATCGATTATAATTTACAACTAATAATTAGAAGATAAAACTACGTGAAATAATTATATCGTGGACTACGCGATAATACTATGTAAATACATTCTATAATCTATAATAGTGCAATTTCATATTTATAGCGGAGTAATAATTGAATTAATAAATAAGATTATTTAACTAAAGAGTTTAATTAATACTGATTTATTGGAGTTTAGGATTATAGGTCCATGGTCTCCAAGTCACCTCTATACTACGCAGTCTAGGGTGTGAATATTTCAGAACATGAGGAAATGGCTGACTTGTAAAAGAAATTTTTATTCTGGGGCAAGTACGTAATTATGAGATAATTATACGTGATTAATTAATTAAGAATTGATTAATTAAATTATTTATATATATAAATTTCAGAAATTACACACACACACATATATATAATTATATCGATTAATTTTCTAAGTATTGATAAGTGAGAGATAATATCTAATTTGTGAAATTAAATAATTATAAAATATTATTAGATAATAATTTGAATCAACTAACTGTTATTTGTGAACTAACAGATAAGTTAGTTGATAGGGACAATCAGATATGTTAATTTTGAATTAACTGATATCTAGATATTTATCTGATTAAAATAAATATTTAATTCATAGTGATTGACACGAACTACTATGTGTCATGTGGCACTGCAGTAGTGGGGTGCAATACTGTAGTGCCGCACGACACTACAACAGTGTCGTGGCACGCAACGCCGTGAGGCATTGTGATAGCTCACGGCAGCTGCAGTGCCACATGCACAAATTCTAGTTGGTCCCAACGCAATAGTAATTTTGAAATCAATATTATTCTCACTTTATCCCTAAAAATTTGATATGTGATTATCTAAAAATAGATATTATTCTATTGACCTCAATGTTGATTGAGAGTTGAGAAGACAATTGCTATCTGAGTGATTTTTCTATGTGATTAATAGTTAATAAAAAACTCTGAAAAAATCATCATCGTATTCTCTTAGAGGATTGTCTCACTAAATTAATCATCTCAGTAAATCTCTAGATCTTATGTATTGAGTAAATCTAGAGACATAAAAAATGTCTTTGAATTATTCAATGTACCCACATACGTCCTAATGTGTTTAATGATTGACTTGGAAGATCCTATGGTGGATCTCGAAATCCGTTTGTTCGTGGGAACGCAAGATCATTGGTTTGCGATGACTTTTGATATAGGCTACAAGAGATATATAATTTCTATCCATGTATGTCTTAGATTTAATATATAAACATATAATGGATCCTGATTAAAATGAGTTTTCAATAAAAGTTATTTTGAAAACCGTTGCATCGCGCATACTTTGTTTCATTGAAAAAAATTATTTTTAATAATTTTTTTAAAAGTCACCAAGTTTCCGCCTCGCTAGCACCGCCTTTTCTAATAAAAAAGTTACGTACTTTTAGCTAAGCCCAGAATAATAATATTTAATCGAATAAATTTGTTTCCATGTACAAGCATTCACGAATGGGGGTGTATGTGGTTCGGTTCAGTCAGTTAATAAGAAAAATCTGAATCAAACCGAATTAACCGGTTACTTAATAATCGAACCGAAGTAACCATTAGAGCCGAATCGAATGTAACCAAAGTAATTGGTTCGGTTTGGTTACTTGTAAGTGGTTCGGCCACACCTATAATTTTTTTTAAAATATCAAGAAAAAATTAAACTCAAAACATCAATACATTCAATAATAAAAATATAATATTCATTACTCCACACGTTAATCTCCAATAATTTAAAAAATATAATTCTATAAACTAAAGGCTTTAGTTTTGGTTTATAGTTTATTTTAACTTTCATAATTAAAAACATAAAAAATATATATAAATATTATTTAGTTATAATCAGTTCGAACCGATTATAAATTTATTAAAAAATATAACCGAACTGAATTTACGGTTAGTAAAAATAACCGACCCAATTACAATTTGTATAGTAAAAAAACCGACCGAACCGATTCAATTCGGTTCGGTTCGGTCCTTAAATAATCTGTACACCCCTATTCACGAACACGCCTGCATATGAGTGTGATGCATATTATTTTTTTACATTATAAAAATCTAAAATACTGATATTAGTTTAAAATATAAAAGCGTTTAATATAGTAAGAAGAAAAAAAGTTACTCTAGAGGTATCAGCTAATATAAAAGGGGGGACTTTATGCCCCTGGCCCATATGTTCATTCAGTCATAGATGAAATCCATTGTGTTGAGCTACAAATATCAGACATATAAACGAGACAAAACACTCAACGATTTCTGTAAAATTTGATTTCAAGATCCTTTATGCAACGAATATTTATTTTTAAGTCAATAATAGTTTGTACCTAAGAGATTTATAAATTGATATTATGTAATAATTATGTCATGTGAAATGCAAAAATTCATATAAGTGAATTTATAGAAAGATATTAGTATATTTTTAAATACGTCACATATACAATCATACCCAATTCGATGGAATTGTTTGATCTTAAATGGAATCTTCTATAATTTCGCACGTGAGGGGTTATTTCTTGGTTCTGTCCAGTCATTAATAACTTTGACGACAACAATGCACCACCGCTTGTGCGGGCCCCCGTCAATTCCTTTGAGTTTCATTCTTGCGAACATGCTCCCCAGGCAGGATACTTAACGTGTTAGTTACAACACTGCACGAGTCGATACGCACAAAACCTAGTATCCATCGTTTATGGCTAGGACTACTAGGGTATCTAATCCCATTCGCTCCCCTAGCTTTCGTCTCTCAGTGTCAGTGTCGGCCCAACAGAGTGTTTTCACCGTTGGTGTTCTTTCTGATCTCTACGCATTTCACCGCTCCACCAAAAATTTCTTCTGCCCCTACCGTACTCCAGCTTGGTAATTTCCATCGTCTGTCCAGGGTTGAGCCCTGGGATTTGACGGCGGACTTAAAAAGCCACCTACGTATGCTTTACGCCCAATCATTCCAGATAACGCTTGCATCCTCTGGATTACCGCGGCTGCTAGCACAGAGTTAACCGATGCTTATTGCCCCGATATCGTCATTGCTTCTTCTCCGGGAAAAGAAGTTCACGACCTGTAGGCCTTCACCTCCATGCGGCATTGCTCCGTCAGGCTTTCGCCCATCGTAAAAAATTCCGCACTGTTGCCTCCCGTAGGAGTCTAGGCCGTGTCTTAGTCCCAGTGTGGCTGATCATCCTCTCGGACCAGCTACTGATCGTCGCCTTGGTAAGCTATTACCTCACCAACTAGCTACTCAAACTCGAGCCCCTCCTCGGGCGGATTCCTCCTTTTGCTCCTCAGCCTATGGGGAATGAGCAGTCGTTTCCAACTATTGTTCCCCTCCCAATGGTATGTTCTTACGTGTTACTCACCCGTCCCACTGGAAATACCATTTCTCGTCTGACTTACATGTGTTAAGCATGCCGCCAACGTTCATCCTGAGCCATGATCGAACTCTCTATGGGATTCATAGTTGCATTACCTATAACTTCCTTGTTTATAGACAAAGCTGATTCAGAATTGTCTTTCATTCCAAGGCATAACTTGTATCCATCCGCTTCAGATTCGCTCCCAGAAATATAGCCATCCATACTCCCTCACGTCAATCCCACGAGCCTCTTATCCATTCTCATTCGATCATGGCGAAGGAGCAAGTAAAAATAGAAAGCCTCACGTGGGGTTTAGGGTTAATCGGGCTCGAACTGATGACTTCCACACGTCAAGGTGACACTCTACCGCTGAGTTATATTCCTTCCCTTACCCCCATCAAGAAATAGACCTGACTAATCTTAAGGCAAATGGTCGAGAAACGCAACGCCACTGTTCTTGAACAACTTGGAATTGAGTCTTCCTTCTTTTCGCACTCTATCGATAAATATTTCTTTTTCGACTCATCCCTGGAGTTAAATACCTCATTTAAGAATGGTTTTTGATCCAATCCATAGGACTCAATAGAAAAGGCAAAAATGGATTTTTGTCCAAGATTGAAATCTTATTGGAACTGTCCATGTCCAGTTCATCCTTCGGAACCATCCGGATCTGATGAAATATGATGAATCGAGACGGTCTTTTGTAAATATGTAATTATCTTAAATATATTAACTATTTCTTTATTTTTCGATCGCAAGGCACACAAGAAACATCTTATTCTTTCTTCAACAATTTATGATCTCTAGTAGACCTCTCAATAGGATTCGAACCCTGATGAAGTTCTGACCATCTATTAGTGAAAAAAGAACGAATGGATCTTGTAGGATTTTTAAGAAATTCTTCGATTTCTTTTGGAAGCAGATGATTATTCATTTGCTTCTCACGTTCAGTGAATAGCGGGGACATTTAGAAATATTCAGAAGAAATTATCTTTTAATGTAATATAATCATTTCTTAAAGCTATGATAATTTGATGAAATAAACTCATTTTATATACTATTAAGAAGATACTAAATTTTTAACATTATAAACAAAGCTATTATTATTATTATTTTAATTTTAATTTACAATAATTTGAAATATGATGTATTTATTTTAATATTAATATTAAATATTATATATATTTTAAATTGATCGAATAAGTACGAAACACATACTTTTCGACTAGTTAATCATCTAATCAACCTTTAAAAGAGGTTTAATGCCGAAGAAAATTTTGATTTCCTGAATTACCCCTCTCACATGTTTTGTATTTCAAAACTATTCATGAAAATTAAAAGGTGGCACAATTAGACTTAACTTGATAATCAAATTGAAGAACAACCATCATGAATCTTAACTTCCTAAATTACTTAGTTAAGATTTAATGTACTTAAATTTAAAACATTACAATTCAACGTATATAATCATATCAACTTAACTATTCACTTACAATGTGACAATTTATAATATATTAGATTACTTTAATTTGAAAACGTTTACTTATAAGCCTACGTTAAGTGTGGAATGCATGATCTGATTTTTTTCACACTTAGATTCACACAATTTGAATGGTGTATAAATTGCATGAGGATTGGCAATTTTCATACACCTCGATCCTAGAAATACATCTAACAATATGACAAAAAAATATAAAATAAAAACTCTCAGAATCAAATCAACCCACATTACCTTTGAAGGAGTTGTTACGGTGGACGATGGTAGGCGTTTGACTAGTTGAGCCTGAGACAACAGATAGAAAGATGAACAAAGAGTGTGGTGGCTGGTCCTGGAGTGGTACCGCGACGATAGAAGACATGAGAGACAGAGAGAAATCAGTGAAAGAGGATTTCACGGATATATAAACGTGTTCAAACAAAAATAAGCACAAATTTCATTAAACTGAGTGAACCTAAAACAATCACCAATTAAAACGTCATCTGATCTCAAAAGTTAAAGTTATTTGGTAAAAGAAAACTCAACAATTAAAATACATTTTAATATACCCATGATAACTGAGCATATTCAAAAATAAAGAAACATTCTTCTATTGAGGTAAAACTTTATACTTATAAATTACAAATTCTTATGTATAAATTCAAAACTTATATTTAAAATAAACCATATAATGTTCATTATTATTCAGAAAAAATTATTCAATGAGATGATATAAAATAAACACGTGTTTACGTAAAAAACGAGACACATCAAATTTTACTTAGTCTAAATTTTAATTTCTCATCATTATTTTTAAATTTCTCTATCACGTGCAAGCACGTGTTTCTCTACTAGTATACAAAAATTACTAGAGGTTATAATTTCAGAAATCATAGTGTATATGTCACTTTTCTACTATTAACCAAAAAATTATAGGAGTAAATTAATGGTCCTTTTAAATTTTTGATAATTTTTTATCCCTAATTTGCTCTTCACGTAATGTAATCAACTAACATATATTCAAATGTGAGAACCCCACAAAATATGAGTAGCTAGCTTTTTTTATACCTATAAAAGTGTGTTCTAGTAATTTAATGCACTTTTCAATCTTTACCATGTAATGATCTTAGAAATTAAAATTACAAGTATAAACTATGACACCACCAATAAAGCTGAATGCAAATTAAAAAATTTAAGTTCAAAATTCTAAGCATTTGGCGTTCAAGCTTCTGTATTAGTTGATCAACTAATTTAATAAAACATTAAAAGTATAACTAAAAGAAATATAAAAAGCTCATCAGATATTAACTTGATGTCATTAGAGAATGAAAAAGAGAACCTTCTAGATTTAAAGAAAATCTAAAGAGTAACAGTTTTTGCAGATTTCAATATAATAGAAACAATATTTTTTTTTTTTTGCATATTTTACAAATTTCTCTCACCTCATCAAAAACAGTTTTTTCAAAACAGATTTTTCTCGCCTTCATCAAAAATAATTTTTTGCGTGTCTACAAATTGTTGTTCTTAATCGACATCTTCAAATCTCTCTTTCTTTCCCCTTCGTCAAAAACACTTTCTTCAAAATTTACTTCTATTTCTAATAATCGTAATCTTCAATCAAAATAAAAAAATTTCCGTCAATTTCATCAATGGATAACAATTAATGTAATCTCATAAAATTTCACTGACAAATTACAAAATTAGTTTTTGTTCACCATTAAAAGTGTTAAAACCAGAAAAATCAGATCTTTAAATTGAAATGCTCTTGACGTTTAACTTAAAAAATTATAACATAAACTTCATTTGCGTGTTCTTCTTATATTAATCAAAAACAGTATTTTTTTCACCTTCAAACTCTAATTTCTTTCCCAAAAATAGAAATTAAAATATAATTTCTGGAAAGTTCATACATTTTCCACTTTTAGGATTTTTTGTTAATGGTTTCTAATGAAAGAAAAAGTAAATCATAGCTCATTCTCCGATGGAAGATAAAATTTTATGCTTATGGATGGAGATAACAAATTTTTGGTATATCAGAGAATTGCTGAGTAAATATTTGAAACTAAGAATTTTTTAGAAAATGATAAATTTTGTGAATTTCGGTAAAACTAATAGTTTAAATCGAAGAATTTGATGAATTTCAATTAAATTATTTCATAAAATTGAGAATTTGAAATTAAGAGTTTTACGTTGATGATTTTTGGATATCAAAACTTTTTTGGTAGTGAAAGTCTAGAAGAGTGCTTTGTTGGGGGGAGAAAGAGAGCTTTGGGGGTAATTTTGGAATGTATTATCTATTCCAAATGAAAGATTTTGATAATGACGTATTTTTGCTTTTCAATGCCATTTTCCCTTATAATTTCCCCATGTTTTTCCAAAAATAACAAATTGGGCCGACATGAAGAAAGTCCCGATGAGCCCATTAGACCCAGGCCAATCTTGAACAAGCAAAACAGAAATAGGAAAATTGGAAACAAGAGTGGCAGCGGCTGCGGCTACGGCTGCGAGCTCACAGATTGTCTTCATCTTCCCGTTGAAAAAATTAAGGCACCCGGTAAACCCTAAAACGCTTGCAGAGTCTTATAGAGAGAGAGATAGAGAGAGAGAGAATGGGAAATCAGAAGCAGAAGTGGACGTCGGAGGAGGAAGAAGCGCTATTGGCGGGAGTAGCGAAGCATGGTCCCGGTAAATGGAAGAACATTCTAAAAGATCCTGAATTTGCCCCTTTTCTCACTCACCGTTCCAACATTGACCTCAAGGTTCCCTCTTCGATATGCGACTCTTCTCGCTCTGTGTTTCTTCAAAATTTGAAAAGTTTTTTTTCTGCGGATTATTTGCTTAACTACGAAGGTTTGCTCGAGGCGAAGCTCGAATTTTCATTTTTTGTCGTTGAACTTTGCAATTTAATGAGATTATTAGCCGTGGATTGGTCAATATGCCAGTGCATATTCTACATTTGTATTTCCTGTTACTTTAGTGAATCACAAACGTGGATTAGCCGATGTGCCATAGCAAACAGTTGATGGAATTGTCTTATTTCTCTTTTAGGGTGGGAATAATTGGGTTCTCTTTCCAATTGTTGAAAGAACTCTTTTGATAACATGGATTCCCTTTTATGGTTTCTTTAGAACAAACATGGAAATTATAGCTTTACTTCTTTCAGTGTTGATCATTTATCAGGATAAATGGCGTAATTTGAGTGTTAGTACTGCTTCACAAGGCTCAAAAGAAAAATCAAGAGCGCCAAAGTATCTGTTGACACTCCCTACTAGTCAGGGTGCTGCTCCTGCTACTTCACTCCGTCCCAATGTATCTGTTGACACTGCAATGGAGGATCATGCAAATAGCGCCCAGGATGGAAAAAATGCTCCAAGGTATGTATTTTTTCCTGTATTACTTCTCACTTCTTGTCAAATACTTTATATATATCGTTTTTGAGGTATCTTCATTGGGCATGATTTGTTAACCAGGTATAATGCATTGATTATGGAAGCTCTTTCGACCATAAAAGATGCAAATGGGTCTGATATAAGTACAATTGTTAACTTCATTGAGGTAAGATGGATCTTGTTATCTTTTATTATAGAGTTATCGTGTATTAGCTTTTCCGAAAAACCCCAAATTTTCATTTTGGTTGAGAAAATGATACCTGTTAATGTTTCTTTTATGACTATTACTAGTAGTAGTTCTTCCCCCTTGTTCTTTTAATATCTTCATTCAGTTATAAATGATGCTGCTTTTCAATTTGATCATTGCTTCCCTACCATTGTTTTTTAATTGGATGCAGTAAGTTGGTCTGCAAAATTATGAGACATTGACAATAAAATCTTGGGTTGCTTCCTGCCTTTCATATTTTGTCTTGAGTATTGATGAGTCTTTGGATTCGTTTATGAGTTTACAAGCTGGTTCTTATACTGCAGCAAAGGCTAGAGGTGCCACCAAATTTTAGAAGATTACTGAGCTCCAGGTTGAGAAGGCTTGTTTCACAAGGAAAACTTGAAAAGGTGAATGGTTTTGTTATACTTTTGTGAAAGCTGATCCAATGATAAATTACCTGCATTCTGAATTACCATATGAGAAAATTTTGAAGAATGATGTCTTTTACATAATCAATTAAATGTTATATTTTTACTAACTTATACTGTTATTTTGAAAGCACTTGTATCAATACTAATTAATCTCGTGTTGCAGATATTTTGTTATTCTTGATGCACATATTTCTAGCCGTCATCAACTATATGAAATGTTTGACACCAACCCACCCACCCCCCACGCTCTTTCCTCTCTCTCACAGACACTCCACACACAGACCGAGCAATTCATGAATTAGACTGAAATATTTTGAATTAGGCAACCATTTCGTCCTATTCAATTCTCCCATCCCAAACCCTTTAAACGAGAAGTCAATTTCATAGTACCATTTTCACATTAATAGTAATTACATTTACAGAAACAACTTGAAGTTGAACTTAGTTTCTTTGAATCTTGTATGGAGGTAGAGGTATTATCAGGAATCATGCCAAGAATCATCTGATTGCTTTATCTTCCATGAGTTTTTCGGTTTAGCTAAATATCATATCATCAAACACAGGTTCAAAATTGCTATAAGCTGAAGAAAGATAATATGCTGGGCATCAAAACACCTACTCCGAAACAAAAGGATATCAGACAACGGCTGTCACAGTATACAGGGTTGATGACCACTGTTGAGACGGTGGAAGATGCAGCAAAAACTGCTGCTTATAAAGTTTCTGATGCAGAGAACAAATCATTTTTGGCTGCTGAAGCAGTGAAGGAGGCAGAAAGAATTTCAAAGATGGCAGAAGATACTGATTCAATGCTGCAGCTGGTGAAAGAGATATATGAACAATGTAATATCAGAAACGACCACATCTTTAAATATGGTTCACGTATTTATTTTAATTCATCGATTTGTTTGTTGCAGGTTCTCGTGGTGAAATTGTTCTCCTGGCTTAGGTCATGACAGTTATGTAATTTTTGGTAGTACATGTAAATTCTTTGCACCCCCCCCCCCCCCCCCCCCNNNNCCCCCCCCCCCCCCCCCCAATAGTGTACCTCTTTGTTTAGACTGCAGAGAGAATGTTAATTTTCAAATCAATGATAGGTCAGATTAGTACGCAAAGATCTCTGAAGTTGTCTCATACTTCTAGCATTGAAAATGTCTTGTTTTTGCGCATTAAGTCTAATGCTTAAAAGAGAAGATTCGGATAACTCACTGTTCAAGCGTATGAGCCTCAAGGAAAATAGTCTATAGCTTACTGACTCTATTCTGTGAACTCAAGTGTTATTTTCTTTCCTTTTTACCATAAAGTATCTGTCTGCACGGTTTTCAGTGAAGAATTTGTGGTTGTGAATAAATAATAAGTGGTCACATTCATTCAAATAGAGACTCTGACCAATGTTGTATGTATATATTCCATTTTCCACAATCCAAAACAAGTGAACTTTCATCAGCTCAGATCTTTACATGTCCAAGTCAGTCTCTATCCAATTCCACCGAATTGCTGGTAAAAGAGATTGAGAATATGGTGTGATTTAGAGAGGTCGAAGAGGAATGAGGGCAGGTGGGTGGAAAATGGAATACACTGCAAGTTGCGGGACAAAAAATCTAATTAGACACTGGGATGTTTTTTTATAGAGGGATGACTACGCAACATTGGGTTTGAATCAAACCCTGGACCAAAGGGATGGTGTTCTCATTTTATGACCAATTAGGGTATCGATAAAAAAAAGCCCAATTAGGGTACATGATGCTTGTGATTTGAGCAGAAGTAAAATTTGAAGGGTTTGGGTTGCGTTTTGAGTTCTCAAAGTTTAAACCACTAGGCTATTCTGTCTCTAGATTTTGATAGTGACGGTAAATTCTATGCCTAAATTTTGTATGTCAGCATTTCCAAGATGAGTATAACATTCTTATGCATACATATTAGGTTTAGATGGTGTATTGGAGTACTAGCTCCGGATCTTTTCTCTCGAGTAGGTGATCAAAAAGTGATGGTGTCATTAAGGATTTGAACTTTCTGCTCCATGGGAATGTCTATTGACTCAGCGACCAGAAAGCCTTTACACCATACTCTTTCTTCCCTCCCGGTTCCGTCCGTCTGAGAGATGAATTGACCTAAATTTTCTTTCAATTCCGTATATCAACGAAAATTCATCTTTTTTTTTTTTCCTTTTCACCCACCCAGACCTCTACCCTTCAATTTCATGCATAGTCTATTTGGGCATGTGGCAGCCGGACCGATTTGTATCACTATCACTAGATTTTGATATGATCGTGCATTTATTCTTGTTTCATTTCATAAAAATATAATAGATAATGCAAATGTTTTTTAGAGAAATAATTTTTATTGAAATTTCTAGCCAGATCATTTTAATTTCATCTTATGAATTAGTAGTCAAATGTGATACCTACTAAACACGTGTTAATAATTTGTTAAAAAACATGATTTTTTCCTAATTTAAAATTAAAATTTGAAACGGGACCTCATACTTTGAGAAGATTTATCACCATCTATGAAACATAACACGCCTTCTTATACAATAACGGTTAACTTGTCAAAAGTAACAAATATATACCTAATAAATGTTCTTTAACTTCTACGAGAAAAATTAACATGATAAGTTGAATTGATATATATTTTTATTTTATACTTATTACATCTGGTTGTATATCTAGTTTACTTGAATTATTAGTAGTATAATCTAATCTTAGAAATACAATGTCATGACCAGATGAAGATAGTTGTGAAGAGGAGTCTGATATGAGATTTAACAATTGCAATACTCTGATTGAGAAATTTTCACAATATAATTTTTTTTTATGCATACAATCTATTTTTACATCAACCAGACCGATTAAATTGAATAGTGAATTATTTGTTTGAACGAGACGAGTGGTTCTCTGATGTGAAACGGTGAGTTTCAGAGATGGATATTCTATTTTTAAATTAAGGAAATTAAGTTATCTATCCAATTTAGTTGAGGAAAATTCCTTTATATACCCTAAACACTTGTGCCGACTTTACCAAATCTTTCTCTAGTCTTCTGAATTTTCCCGTAACTAAGAGGGAATCAAGGGTAATATGAGAAAGTATAAGGGCAAAGATGAAAAAAAGCTTAATGATTTTTACCACAAGGGCCACTCTACAAAACCTAACAAACTCAACTTTGTCTTCCTCTTTCAGCATTCGCCTCCATTAGACTCTCACGGCGCAGATCCGCGGGAGTTTGGAAAAGCTAGCTCTCTCTGTCTTCGTTTTACCTTATCTCTCGTTGATCAGCAGGTATTTCTCTCCCCTCATATGTTTTTATTAAAAATCTTTACTCCTTGTATGCTTATGCTCAAATTCTTACTATGATTGATTTTTTGGTGAACACACGGAGTTGTGTGGTTGGTTTATGCGTATTTGATAGGGCACAAGTAGCTTTACGTTGAGATCTGGATTGATTTATGTTCTTTTTTGCTCTTTTTATTTTGATCGTTGGAGCGTTTGATGCTTTGTAGTTTTTGAGAAAATCAGCGAATCACTAATTTTGGAATGTGAGCATTAATGTCTTATTCTGAATGAGAGTTTTGTAGTATGTTTGGCTTTGGCTGGATTAATTTTTCAGTTTGCCATGTAACAACGATAAGTTGAGAATTGTTTGGAGCTTTGTTCACTGTATTTTTGTCAGTTGTTTTTAAAATAAGCAGAGTTTTTTTCACGAGGCCGGATTTTTATTGTCTTATCTCCTTATCAGCAACCACGATTTTTCTATCTGACTTGGTGAAGCTTGTCATCTAGCGATTTCTCTTTGCCCTTTATAATTTGGTGTCTAAAGAAAGATTTCTGATGCTCTTGAATATCTGTTTCTACGTCTTTGTTCTGCCTCGCTACCATGATGTTATTGATGTTAAACTATTGATTCATGCCTTTTGTTTATCGGCTGAATATTGGGGAAGTAGCCTTCTGGTGCTTAAGGATGTCATCCAAGATACTAGATTGTCATTTACTTCTTAGAGAACCTTCCCAGATAGTGAAACAGAAGTTTAATGCTTGTACTCCTCCTTAATGGTTTGCAAGTTTGGCTTTTTCTGCTACACATTTCCATTTGAATTCGTTTGAAGCAAGATTTCTAAGCACTGGAATCTCTGTTTCTACATCTTTGTTATTCTCGCTGTCATGTGGCTATATGATATTAAACTATTGAATCATGCTTTTTGTGTATCAGTTGAAATTTTGGGAAGTAGCCGTCTGGTGCTTAAGGATGTTATCCAAGATGCCAGATTGTCATCTGCTTCTTAGAGAACCTTTCCAGATAGTGAAACAGAATTTTAATGCTTGTACTCCTTAATGGGTTGCAAGTTTGGCTTTTCTGTTACACATTTTCATTTGGCTTTATATAACATGTGAGTTGTGACGAGTCTTGTTACGACTGGTTATGAATCAATGATTTTATACTTTTACTAAATTTTGCTAAAATCTGTCACTCTGTTTTGCACCCTGCGCCTCAATACTTTCAACTTTTGTCGTGTTTTCTTTATTTGGTAGTTGCAGAGGAAGACTTGATTGTGAGAACTGTGTTTATGTTGCATGTGTCTAGCCACTCCGACTTTCTTTTTACATCTTTCAAAATTCTCGTGTTACATATGTTTTTGTTTCATACAGTTATGGCAGGTTTAGCTCCAGAAGGGTCTCAATTTGATGCACGTCAGTATGATGCTAAAATGGACGATCTGTAAGTGTATATGTTGCACTTTATGGCTCTATAATTCATTTTCTGTAAATTCTTGTTTTCTCATACTTTATCTTGTCTTTGCCATGTGACTTTCTGATTTGAGGTTGCCACTGTTTTGGCAGACTCTCATCTGATGGACAGGATTTTTTCACCTCATATGACGAAGTGTATGAGAGTTTTGATGCAATGGGATTGCAAGAGAATCTTCTAAGGGGTATATATGCATATGGTAAGTGTATACGTCTTTGTTTGACCTTTTATTATGTTTGAAATTTGAATCTACTTCCTCTCATATCTTGTGCTTTGCTTAGTTCTTGTGCACTACGTTGTGTTTATAGTTGTAGTTCTATTTTGAAGGTTTTGAGAAGCCTTCCGCAATCCAGCAAAGGGGAATTGTTCCTTTCTGCAAAGGTCTTGATGTTATTCAACAGGCACAGTCTGGAACTGGGAAAACAGCAACTTTCTGCTCTGGAATTCTACAGCAACTTGATTATGGTCTGGTCCAATGCCAGGCGTTGGTTCTGGCACCCACAAGGGAATTGGCACAACAGATTGAGAAGGTTATGCGGGCACTTGGTGATTATCTTGGTGTAAAGGTTCATGCTTGTGTTGGTGGGACAAGTGTGCGTGAGGATCAGCGCATTCTTCAAGCTGGTGTTCATGTTGTTGTTGGTACTCCTGGTCGAGTGTTTGACATGTTGCGCAGGCAGTCACTTCGGCCAGATTGCATCAAGATGTTTGTCTTGGATGAGGCTGATGAGATGCTTTCAAGGGGTTTCAAGGATCAGGTTAGTTATTATTTGAAATAAGGAGAATGCTATCGGATGTGATTTTCGTACAAGTTTGATGGCTATCCCTTTCCTGCTTTTCGATATAGGCAAATATGCGTGAAATTCGTTGTGGATTA
The DNA here is from genome assembly GCA_003255025.1 of Datisca glomerata. Taxonomy (NCBI): domain Eukaryota; kingdom Viridiplantae; phylum Streptophyta; class Magnoliopsida; order Cucurbitales; family Datiscaceae; genus Datisca; species Datisca glomerata. Next base: position 873,492 of record QANY01008042.1, read on the forward strand.
AAAACTATAGTCAAATCTGTGCGAAATTCATTTTCTCTACAATCACATGGTTGTGCCTATTGTGAAGTGGATGTTTACGGCGCAACCTTTTCAATCATAGATGTTCAATTTTTTGTTTTATACATCACTATGACCAATTCTTCCTCATGGATTCATAAGGATATGATATTCCTCTTCTAATAATCTTGTTCTGGATGACAGATCTATGATATCTTCCAGCTGCTGCCCCCAAAAATACAGGTTGGCGTGTTCTCTGCTACAATGCCACCAGAAGCTCTTGAGATCACTAGAAAGTTCATGAACAAGCCTGTCAGAATCTTGGTAAAGCGAGATGAGCTTACTCTGGAGGGTATCAAGCAATTCTACGTTAACGTTGAAAAGGAAGAATGGAAGCTTGAAACCCTCTGTGATCTGTATGAGACTTTGGCAATCACCCAGAGTGTTATCTTTGTTAACACTAGACGTAAAGTCGATTGGCTTACGGACAAGATGAGGAGCCGTGATCACACGGTATCTGCCACTCATGGTGACATGGACCAGAATACTCGGGATATTATTATGCGTGAGTTCCGGTCTGGCTCTTCTCGTGTTCTCATCACCACCGATCTTTTGGCACGTGGTATTGATGTTCAGCAAGTTTCTCTTGTCATAAACTATGATCTGCCGACCCAACCAGAAAATTACCTTCACCGTATTGGACGAAGTGGACGATTTGGAAGGAAAGGTGTTGCCATCAACTTTGTCACCGTTGATGATGCTAGAATGCTAACTGACATCCAGAAGTTTTATAATGTGGTGGTTGAGGAGCTGCCATCTAATGTTGCTGATCTCCTTTGATTGAGCAGTTTTTGGTTTTTGAGGCACCGGTTTTCTCATCTTGTTTGGAAAGCACATTTTAATATTATCTTCTCTCCTTTCACTTCTCTGTCTGCTACGTAGTGTCCTAGATTAATGTTACAAGGCCTTTCTGACCTTCTTAAAGATGCATCCTTGGTCATTGCTCCCTATAAAGATTGTCAAGTTGCCTATCCATTGGTTGGGTTTTTTTGTTTCAACTAGAATTTTGTACTTTGAGACCTTAAATTATTATAATTTTTTTGAATTTATGGGTATTTGTTTTGTTTATTCCACGTGCTTATTTTAATAATTGTTCCTATTTTGTCTCTTAGTTCATGTGTAACACTAACATCACTGAGGCTGTTTCTGTTTCCTTATTAAGAAGGGGTAGCAGCCCCATGCGATGATTGATATGGCCAAAACGCATTGAGTTGTGCATGGAAATGGCACGGTGATAAGCGGCTGATTGTCCATTGTTGTTGTGTACACAGTCGCTGGGGGTCACTTGCTACTTGCACCGAGCTAATTACAAACTTGTGCCAAAGCAAAGCAGCCTCTAGCAAATTTTTGTGATGGTGATACATGTGTATGAGAAAAGGCAGCGAGGTGATGATGGTTTAGGTTTGGTGCTTAAAAAATGATGAGTTGAATGCAAACCGAACTTCTAAGCTTCTAGCCTCGTGCTCCTTAACTTTTGATTTAGCAAATTTTTCTCTTGAAAATTTAGAAGTTAGCAAAACGGTTGTCAAATTGACGACGAAAAGGTTAAAACCCAGACAAGTTTCATTTTCTTTGTTCTCTCTTGTTTCTTCTTCAATGCGAATGTTTATGTTTAATATAAAGTTTTAACTTTTTAAGATGCAGGAAATGCTTCAGACTAACGTGTTTGATATTGTTTCATTTGTTCATGACTGCTTCTCACAAAAGGAAAATGACTTATAAAAAATCATTGTTATTACCAAAAATTCTTTGAACTTTTTGAAATGTAATGAGACTATAAGAGCTATTGAAAACGATTATCCACATAAAAGAGACAAAAGCAAATGTTTACTGCGTTTTAATCTGATAGCCGTTTGATTTTATGGATCAATTTTACTACTTCTAAAAGCTCCAGGTGAAATTTGCTAAATTGAAAGTTAAGAGTTACAAATTGTCAAATCCTGAAAGTTTACGGATAAGGTTTGCATTTGACCTTAAAATAAATAGTGTTGAATTGCTAGCCATGTTTCAGGTCGGATGGCTTTTCATGCAATCAAATGAGGCTAAAACTCTTTAATGAGCATTTAAAGTCACCTAAAGAATTTTAATTTAATCGTCTATAGATTAAAGAATTCAGGTTTATCTCCAAGTAATGTTGTCAATTCCAACTTGAGCATATCGAATTTCCTTTCATCTGGTATTATAATGACTATATTCTATTTTCTGTTGTCATAAATGTCAACTTTTAACCCTTCCAAATGCAAAAGGCCAGTCAAATGCAGCGTCCCTATGCTACTTAGCAGTGTAAAACAATAGCTTAGAATGGCCCAACATCACAGCATTAAAGAAATACCACTAGGATATAGAGAACACATCATCTTCAAATGATCCTAACCAAGGAGAAAAGAATTTCCACACACCTGACTATAAGTAGTGGATAACATAGCAAAAAGAAAAAACAAACCCAACTAAACCATTTCTTCTTTACCCTATTGCCTCCACTGTCATTTGTCTATGGAGAATTTTAGATCTAAGTCATGCAAGGAAGGGAGGTTTCAGACAGAAAGTTACTATGGAGGCAAGACAGCCCCAACAAGCATGCAAGATCTCAGGTCATACAGTGTAAACGATAAAAGCAAGGATGTGGAAATCAAGAAAGGAAAAAATAGTGCAGGGTCTATGTCAAGAAACTGGAGCTTCAATGAGCCTGAATTGCCAAGGAAGAAAAGGGTTGCTGGCTATAAGGTCTATTCTGTTCAGGGTAAGATGAAAGGGTGTCTGAGGAAGAGCTTTAAATGGATTAAAAATGCATACACCCAAGTGGTCAACGGAAGGGGCTGATCAATGATTTATGATTTAGATTATGGACACTTAGGATTTGCTGAGGTAACTATACCTTCAACAACCTTGTAGAATTGTTATACTGAAATTCTTCAACAACCTTGTAGAATTGTTATACTGAAATTCCAACAGCAAAGTTATTGTACTAGTTAGAACTGTCATGTCCTATTAGTTACACATTATGTTCTCAGGATTCTTAATGCGTGAAGATGTTAGTTCATTGAGAAAAAAATAGAAAAATTCTAGACCGATCAAGTTGTAGAGAATTTTAATTGACTAAATGATATGTTAATGATTCATAAATTGATGTTTTATAAATCATTAAAATAATTTCCCAAATCAACCAATTGTTGATTTACATATCACCACTTGGTCTCTAATTTAATAAGAGTAAAATTACTTGAATAAAAAATGGATTAAGTTCTAAAACTTTGGTTAACCGGGATTCCTACAACACTAGTTCAGATGACACGCATTGTGGAAGATGGAATAGACCTTATAGCCAGCAACCCTTTTCTTTGAAACTAGAAAAACTTATTTATTTGAAACTAGAAAAACTTTGGTTAACTGGGACTCCTACAACACTATTTATTCGAAACTAGAAAAACTCAAAAGCAGAACTTCTCCAGTTAAAAATCGTTGAAAACCATCAAGAAGTTATTAGGACATCGAAAAATATTTAACCCCTGGCTTTAGTACAGTTTGGTGACTAAGATTTAGGAATCATCTTTAATCCAGTGGGTGATTAAAGGCTGATTACATGAATCAAACAATAATCTTCCAAGTGACCGAAACTTCAATCCTCAATTTATCACCATCCATTGAAGCAAACAAATAAAATGGAAACGAGGAACAAATAAGCAGCTAATTACAATTTCATTCTTGATAGTTTAATCCAATTAAAGCGGATGTAAACAGTAAAAAAAATAATAAAAGAAGAGGAAAATGTTTTGAAATTAAAAAAAAGGTGAAAATATAATCAACAAGTGGTACCACTCAAACAGTATTGACAAATTGCCTTGCGGGTAAATTTTCTCTTCTCTGTTGCTCATTCTTCAAAAGATAATACCCATTGACAACAAACCACCACTCAGGAGCAAGACGAACGGAACTGACTCGATTAAATTTACATGGCTAAGGAACTGTGAGTGGCAGCTGCTAGTATTGTACCTTCTCATCGTTATTAAAATGAAGGCCTTCAATGCCCCTAATGGTGGACTCAAAGTTTCTAATATTTGATGCAATTCTGCCAGAAGATGTTCGCCCGGTTGAAACTTTGTGGAGTACTCCAGGGCTGGCATCAGATGTTTGTGGGCGAGATGGATCTGATTCGTTTCCAGGGACAACTATATCGCGACTGCTGGAGATAGGAGCTCGCCTTGACGATCCACCAGGCCGGAAAAAATTCGAACTCAATAGCTACATATATTGAAGATCCAGATGTCCAAGTTAACAAAATAAGACTGATAACATAATTTGTAGACAAGAGTGACATATTAATGCTATAAAAAACCCAGGGTCTCTTATGCCATAGCAAAATATGATGCATTATTCCGAGAAATTCGCATTCAACTGTTATGAATTTATACTAATCCCCAATGCATATTTTCTAGACCTAAACACAACCGAATTTACAATTCCTGATTAATGACCCATGTATTCTATGTAACAGCAAATAAATCTGGTTGCGTGTCTGTGTTGAATTCATCTTTTGTGCATTACGGTGCTCTACATGGAAAGTAAACTATACATATGCCTAGCACACAATTTTATCAAAAATTGCTAGTCAATGTGATTTCACATTCACATACTCAAATTGTAGTAATGTCAGGGACAGCCCAACTGGCTCAATTTCTAAGGAACTCCTGTAATCGATTGTGCAAGTCCAAATACAATGTCAAGGCCCCACAGTATCAGAGATTCAGCTTTCTCCAGGACATGCAACAGTTATACATATATAATACACACCCACCCATCCACCNAAACACACACACAGACAAATGACATGGGCATAGTTAGCAGTGGAAAAAAGCCTGAGATTAGACAACTTCAAGAAGCCTAGACCTAATCAAAAGTACTTACAGTAGCATCTTTAACAACAGCTGGATCATTTCGAACTGGACTCTTCTGCTTAGAGAAACCTCCAGCAGTAACAAGTGGTCCAGAGTGTCTTCTACGAGAAGGATCTGCTGGTGACCAACCTGTAGGTCTACCATCTTCCCCACCTTCAACAAAGTCAGATAATCAACAATCACAACTTCTTCAGTGTATTCCGAATATGATAAAGCTTTCAACAACGATGGAGCAATTGGGCAAACAATAGTACGAGTATGGATTTTTTATAAGAAACTAATAAGATTCCGGGATCCATTTTATTTTTCTTTTCGAGATAAGACGAAAACAAAAAGAAAAGCTGAACTACCTGATTGCCTATCAGCATTTGCAACAGCAGGAGGTAAACCGGAGCTAGGTCCCGCACCACCCTATAAAATCATCAGTCAAGACAAATTGTCCAGATGTTATGTACTATAACGTTTTTTTGGTCGGTGATGTTATGTACTATGACGCAAATCTTCATAATCAAATAATACTTGGTGACTTACCATAGCACGAACAGGTGGAGTGGCAATTTGAGATTGCTGGTATTTCAAGATGGTCCAATCAAACACATAATCGAACTGAAAACCTGCAGTAGAAATGACTCTTAAAGTATATAAAGCTTAAAACAGACACTGTTTGCTAACAATAACATAATAACGATACCTTCACGTATGAAAAGGTCACGGAAGAGTCTTTTCAGATAATTATAATCAGGTTTATCATCAAACCTCAGTGACCGGCAGTAATGGAAGTACGAAGCGAATTCCGTTGGGTAACCACGGCATAAGGCCTAAGGAGAACAAAGAGGCTTATTCACGTTCATGATGCCCTATGTATCTTGGAAAGTTGGAATAAAAAATATAATTATTACCTCAATTGAAGTAGATACTTTCTTTTCACTAATCTTCTCATACTTTTGTTTCTTTGTCCCTGCTTTCAGTCCTTGCCAAGGTAGACTATAAAGATAACAAGTTAAATGTAAATTTGATGTGACAGAAAAAGTGAAAAACTATATGATAAATATGATGGACAAAAATATTCACCTTCCTCTCAGAAAATACATAAGAACATATCCAAGTGATTCTAAATCATCCCTGCGGCTTTGTTCTACAAAGAAGAAAACAAGCACATAAAGAGGCATAGCTATATAAGAAAACCATCAACCTACTAACTTAGAGCCCGTAGGCACTCATACTTGGATTTTCCATTTTTCCCTTCCTCAATTTCACACTTGTTTTTTTTGTTGGCTCAATTTCACACTTGTTTTTTTTGTTGGCTCAATTTCACACTTGTACACACATGAGACAACACACACCCTAAATGCTTTGGAACCAGCAAAACCTTCATCCCCCCTACTTAGGAGAAGAGGAGAAGAGGAGTAATCGTTTACCCAAAAGGTATAAACATATAGGCAAAATTTTCACTTATACTTTTGGCTCTTCCCGCGCTATTGCACGTACTTAGCTCAGCTAGTTTAGGGCTTCTCTCGCTTTCTTATTTTTGGGTTAAGAAAAGAAACAGCAACTCACACACCAATGCCAAGATGGGTATTCATGCTTGCATATCTTGCAGTTCCTGTCAGATTCTTGTTTTCTCTGCAATTTATTGAAGCATGTTAGGTATCTTAAAAGAGAATGATTAGTCCATTTACTAAGATGCTACTGAGCCACTCCCTGACATGCAGCAGAACACTGAAATTCTATCCCAATAATATTCAATGTGAACAATGTATCATGGCGTGAATTTAAATAAATAAAGGATTGCTAAAAATCATCAAGAAAGAATAGGATGTTTAGCAACCAACCATGCTCAAAAGACCAACAGATTTTTTTTATCGGTAAAGAAAAGATGTATTATTCAAGACCAAAAGTAAAGAATAAACTCACAACCCAACTAACCTATAAGGAATGTGCTGATGGGTTGACGTGTCCCTGTACTTTTTTGCGAGACCAAAGTCAATGATGTAAACCTATAGACAAGTGAAAATTAAGTGAGTAGATCAACATTGAAATGCATGTTATTATCTTTTGATCAGAATATGCGATTATTGGCAATTAAATTAAACAGGTGGTAAAACCTGATTTGCGCGCCTCCCTAAGCCCATGAGAAAGTTGTCAGGTTTGATATCTCGATGTAGAAACGACTTCGAATGAACGAATTCAACTCGATTGATCTGGTAAAAGGTCATGCTTACTTAAGTACACTGAAACTGAAAGGAAAAAGAGAAGAACGGAAGCTGATAAATGAATCAAAGAGAAGCAAACTACCATCTGATCTGCAAGCATCAAAACGGTCTTAAGAGACAACTTTCTGCTGCAGAAGTTAAATAAGTCTTCAAGACTAGGTCCCAGTAAATCCATCACAAGAACATTATAGTCTCCCTCAGTACCAGACCACCTCACATTTGGAATTCCAGCTGGAAAAATTGGAGAGAGTGGTCAAGATGACAAATTTATTATGACTTTATAATGCGAAAACTTCAAAGAACAAGGAGTAAAAAGAAAATCCATTACTTCCTCCTTGTAGTATTTTGTATAACCTGGCCTCATACAGCAATTGGGGATGCTTTGTCTTCGCATTTTCCTGAGATATCACTTAATAAGAACTTGTGCAATATAAACTTCATGATTAGCAAAAGAGTTCTCTGAAGCAAATCCAGTGACCATGCCGTTGATGCCATAGAAGACCATAGCGTAAATTTTTTAATCGATTCTATGAAAACTGAGAGCAAACTACTACCATCCAGCAAAGTACGACACTTAATCTATGAATTCAAGACAGAAAAAGTTCATATATAGAAGAACAAAATTACATACTAGCTTTATTGCAACATCCTCATTCGTCTGAATATTTGTACCTGAAATAAATAAAATAAAAAATCTAAAGATAATAATTACTGACCAACAAAAGCAGCGAGACTGAAACAAATATACGAACCAAGATAGATCTCTCCAAATGATCCACTGCCGATCTTCCGGCCGAGTCGAAACTTGTTGCCAACTCGAGGCTCCATTGCATAAACCTCTCTCAGAGAATCAACAAAGATCAACCACAAGCAAATTCTTCCTCTAAATTAGTTTAAAAAAAAGTAAATCCACAAAATCCTCAGCAATTCCTGCTAGTTTAAAAACAAAAAAGAAAAGAAGCAATTACCAAGACAGTGTAAGGCCTTGGCAGACTTATCATACAGTCAGGATGGATGTCAACGGCGAAGAAAATTTGGAGGTGGCATGAGAAGTGAAATTAGAGGTAAAAATAGGGGCAAAATTGGAAAGAAAAAGGAGTTTCTCTCTCTAAAAATTTAGGGTTGGAAATGGAGGAGGAGGAAGAAGAGAAGGAGAGGAAGCATTATGATATATTATCTGAGACTCAAACAAACAGAGAGACACGGAATCACACTCCATCTCTCTCTTAACTTTCTCTCTTCTCTCGCTTTGATCCAATCGAATCGGAATTTCTCACGACCTTTAATAACCTTTAATAAAGAAAGAAATTTTCTCCCTCTCTTTCGGATTATACGTGATTCTGCTGCTAAAACGACGCTGTTTTAAGTCTGTAGCCACTTCAATTAAATGATTTTTTATTTTAAAAAATATAATCTAATCCAATCTATGATGCATTATAAATTTACATTGTACAATTGAATCATCTGATAAATTAAAAAATCTATAACCGACTTATTTTCATCACATAAACTTATGAATTATCATAAATTATGTTAAATAACATTATTCTACTATTTTTTTTTAAATATATTTTTTAAACTAATATTATAATTGAGAGAGAATCAAATGATACCAAACTATGTGCTTGTGTCATGCTGTATTATAATTTACAGGTCTTTGAGAAAGTGATTTATTGACTTATTTCTCTTTATTCTAAAATAAATAAAAATATATAAATAGATGTTGTTTTTAAGCTTCTATTTAATTATATATATATATATAGCTTATAACTGCTTTACAATTTGGACTTGGAATCACAATTAACTCAAACAAAAAAATATACGAATGGAGTTAACACTGTAATTAACTATCACATCTACACGAATAAGGGTAAACCAAAAAATATACAAAGTGGGTTAACAATGTAATTAAACTACCACATCCACATTATTGAAGATGAGGCCAGAAATTTTATTAAAGGGGAAAATTTTACTTTTTCCAAATTTAACATAGTAATGGAATAATTTCTTTTATGCTTTATATTATATTTATCACTTTAATATTAGGCTATTTCTAGCAAATTAGTTAAATTGGGAACTAATTGTTATCTACATTTTTGTTATTTTATAATTTTGAAGGGATAAATAAGATACAATTTACTAATTTATCAATTTTGAAGGGTGGTAAATAATATATTATTAATTAATTTTATACATTTTTACATCAATTAATATATACACACACATACATATAACATGATAAAATTAAAAAAAATCAAAGGTGGGTAAGCAATTGCCCCCTCTCACACTATGATGTTATGAATTCTGAGCAACACCACTTCTCAAAATGTGTAAAATTAGAGCACAATAAATCTTAAGATAATGTTGAATTGTGCAAGTTGATATTGTATGGACTGATGGGCATGATGTCCAATAGCTAGCTTATTTCAGTATTATTTTAGTTTTACTGTAATTAATTGCTTGCTGATTTTCTTTAGTTGCTTGCTGGTTTTCTTTAGTTGCTTGCTGGTTTTCTTTAGTTTTATTGCAGTTACTACACGTTTGCAATTCAATTGTATTTTAGAATAGTGGGTGACTGAGTCTCCTAAAGATTCGGGTGCCATTAGCTTAGTTTCAGTTATTTCCCTTGCTGTATAAATTAGTAGAGAAGGAATGAGAATGGGAGATCTAAATTTATTGAACTTGTGGTTCATTCTCACCTGGAGAGAATACAATTTGTGTAGTTGTTGTGCTTGTACTGATTGTGACCTATGATTGGTATCAGAGCAGGCTGATGACGACAAACAAGGAACGGATCGAGCTTCTAGAGGAGGGGCTTGGAGGAGTTCAAGATGAAATGCAACAGATGGAGGTGGGAATCACAGACAAAATCCAACAACTTGAGGATACCATTGCAAGACTGTCTAAAGCACTCATTACCAGCAAAGGGTCAATTAGCCTCAATAATTATCAACGTGAAGGACCAACCCGAACCAACCGAGGTGCAACTGATAACTCTTGCCCCTTTTCTTCCAAGGTCGCAAGGCTGGAATTCCTGAATTTTTCTAGAGAAGACCTGACTGAATGGCTCAATCGTGTGGACCAGTTCTTCGAGTTTCAAGAAGTAGCTGAAGATCAAAAGGTTCGTCTAGCTTCATTTCATCTCGAAGGCGAGGCGAATCAATGGTGGCAGTGGGTCAGGAAGGCGCTCGAAGAAGAACAAATGAATATCTCAGAGGACTTTGACGAGGCTCTATCCCGAGTAAAACAAACAGGGACATTGCGAGATTATCAGCGGGAATTTGAACGGCTCGGAAATAGGGTTCACGGATGGACCCAAAAAGCTCTTGTGGGTACCCAAGTGGGGGTTGAAACCTGAGGTGGTCGACGGAATGAGGATGTTTAAGCCTCAATCTGTTAAAAAGGCGATTAATTTGGCAAAAATGAGGGACGATCAACTTTCGAGACAAAGACGATTCGCACGACCAAATACGTAAGAGTTTCTGCCACCGTAAGTAATCCCATCCCTCTCACAAGCTCTATGCCAGCAACAATTAGAAGACTGTCATGGGATGAGATGCAGAAACGAAGGGCCCAAGGTTTGTGCTTCAATTGTAATAAAGAATTCACCCCTGGACATAAATGTCAAGCACCAAAATTGATGATCCTAGAGGGTTGCGTGCATGAAGAAAGCATAGGGAAATTGGAGGAATATGTTGATAAAATAATGAGTAATAATTATTTATTTATATTTAATTATATTTTAAATATTTCTAATATTAAGTTTTTTATGAATAAATTGAAAGTTTTATTTTTAAATTAAAATTTGTTTTCTAAATTACTCAAATCCTGAAATTATTATCAATGAAAGAAGAGTGAAAATAGAAGTGTCTCCAGACGAACTCTTCTGAAATATTCAGAACGATATTCGTAGTATTAGGATCAACTGAGTAATTGAATCTGATTATAACTGTTAGGTTGAACTGTTAGATATCAGTCTTGGGGCATAAGAGTGGAGACTTAAATGATTAACGTAGACATGTTATGAACATATTGAATAGACGGTAACTGATTAGTTTATAGCCCAAAACCGTTTACTTACCTATAAATTTAATTGTTACACTTTTAGGGTATTTTCGTATTTACTTTAATCCTGAGATGAATACGTAACTTGACTTGGTTAGTTGCAATATTTGGTATGTCAAATGAGTGAGTTCGAATCGGCGGGCAATCCCTCGGTTGTTGAGATTGTAATTTAATTAAGTAGGAGTTGCGTGAGTCATATATATGAAAATTTGTGGTTGGATTGCGAAAGCAACAATATCACATTATGCTTTATTGATGAGTGTATGAATAAATTAACTTGGATAAGTATTCGATGAAATGAGTCATTGAATAAGACTTGTGAATTGTACGAGACAATTCACTATAATGTCTTTCTTATTCACAATCAATAAAGGAGTTAAAGAAATAATAACAAGAAGGGTAAAACGGTAATTTTATATTCCGCTCTTGTTATTGATATCCACGATGAGTATTATGTTAAAATATTATGTGGACTATGAAAGTAAATAAAGTTTTTTTACACCAACAGAAAATGTAGTGCACATAAACCGATAGTTGATTCGGCATTAAAGTTATAGTGGAGTCGTACGATATCAGGATTAAATATGTCAGAAATTTATAGAGATAAATTCATCGGGTATTTGAATCCTAAGTTTTGTTCATGTGGGTCCATTTGGTTTCAAAAATAGCTCAGAGAACAAGAATAGAAAAATGAACTAAGTTGGACCAAAATGTGTTTTGGTGCCAATGCATATTTTCTACACATATATGTGATAGGTGATGTCACTTAAGTTAGTTAAGTGTAATTGTTGTATTGAATTAATTATTTATTATTTTCTAATTATTAGATAATTAGTTAAATAAAATTAATTAATTAATTGATCATGATCAATTATATTTATCAATTGGATTGATGAATTTCGATACAACTAGAACTTTAGGAGATCATGTAATTTTCGACAATAATATATAATTAGGGGAATTTTCAAAAAATTTATAATATATGAGTATATTTGTAAATATCAAAAATTACCATTTGATAAATATCTAATAGCAATTTGATTGCAAATAGATAATGAGGATAAAATACAATTTTTGTTATCAACACACAAAAAGGAAGAGAAAAATGTTTTTTCCTCTCATTACGGTTGCCGCCGAAATTAATTTGAAGAATGAAGATTTGATTTTTCTTCATCAATCGTTTAGAGAGTTCACACTCAAATTCTTACATAAAATTCTTCTAAGATATATCTCTGAAATTAACGGGTGGTTGTTGGTGGACTAATTCGCAAATCATTCGTGGAAATCAAGTTCGTGATTTTGATCTTAAAGCTTGAACAACAAGAAGAACGCTCGAGGGAGTTCCACAAGTTTTCTTGGATTGTAGACTCTGTAGCTACTAACCATATATGTTGCCCCCTGCAGGGGTTCAGGGAAATGAGAAGACTTGACGATGGTGAGTTCAACTTCTGTTGGGGGAATGAAGCACTAGTATCAGCCGCATCAGTGAGAACTTTTAAATTATGTTTTGAGAAACATTTTATTATTTTGCGTGATGTTTATTATGTCCCGTGTTTTAGGAAGAATTTGATTTCTGTTGGTGCAATAATTGAGCAAGGATTTGATCTAAAATTCATTGATAAATATATTGGTATTTTTAGAAATGAATGATTAATTACTATTGCACGAATGATTAATAACTTGTATCATGTAAAACCAGTAGTACCCATGATCTGTGACAATGAAGTGAATATCGATTCACATAGGGATGGTAAAAGGTTGAACTATGACTCAACTGATCTAATTTATGTGTGGCACTTACGTCTTGGACATATTAGCTTAGAGAGGATAAAAAAAATTGTGAGGAATGGTCGTTTGAAATCTTTAAGTGTGGTTTCACTACCCACATGTGAATCATGTATAGAAGGCAAAATGACCAAGAGACTTTTTTCATTAAAAGGTGAAAGAGTCACTCAATGCATTTAACTCATACATAGTGATGTATGTGGGCATTGAATATCCAAGCAAGAGAATGTTATGAATACTTCATAACCTTCGTTGACGACTACTCACGTTGTGGTCATGTTTATCTAATACATCAAAAGTTTGAAACCATTGAAAAGTTCAAAGAATATATGATACTTCTTCATAAAACTGTTCCACCATTCAAGATGAACACTGATCCTGAAGTGGACCTCCTAGAGTCCTTATCAGCTTGAAAATCAGAATCTGTATACCCCGTCATATTCAAGTCACTTCCTGAATGCACAAGCATGTAATTCCTTGTTCTCCTAAGATACTTAAGGATATGCTTGACGGCATTCCAGTGCTTGATTCCAGGATTAGATTAGAAACGACTTACTACTCCCACGACATAGCAAATATCATGTCTAGTGCAAAGCATCACGTACATAATACTTCCTACGACTCAGACATAGGGTATCCTTCTCATGTCTTCCTCTTCTTGAGGAGTCTTGGGAGACTGCTCCTTGGAGAGTCTGACTCCATGTCGAAAGGGAAGAAATCCATATTTTTTTGAAGTTTTGAATACTGAAGCGATTCAACACCTTATCAATATAAGATGCTTGAGAAAGTGCCAATTGTCTTTTCTTCCAATATAGAAATATCTGAATACCTAAGACAAATGCAACTTCTCTAAGATCCTTCATGTCAAATTGCTTTGCAAGCCAAAACTTGACAGTATACAATTATCCTACATCATTCCCAATGAGTAGAATATCATCTACGTACAAGACTAGAAAAATCGCTTTCCCTTCGTGTATCAACGTATACACACAGGGTTCGTCCACCAACTGTTCACAATCATAGTTCTTAACAGTTTCGTTGAATCTAATATTCCACGATCGTGATGCTTACTTAAGTCCATAAATGGACTTCTGTAGTTTGCAAACTTTTCCCTCTTGGCCTTTCTCCGTGAACCCGTCTGGTTGAGCCATATAAATGCGCTCTTCAATATTTCCATTCAGAAAGGCAGTCTTGACATCCATTTGCCAGATTTCATAATCAAGGGTAGCAACAATGGACAAAAGGATTCGAATGGATTTAAGCATGGGTACCAGTGAAAATGTATCCTTGTAGTCTATACCTTCCTTTTGGATGTAGCCCTTGGCTACTAGTCTAGCTTTGAATATTTCTACATTCCCATCTAGGTCTCTTTTCTTCTTATAGATCTATTTGCATCCTACGGGTTTTATCCCTTCAGGAGGATCTACAAGTTTGCAGACACTATTCGAGTACATCGAATGTATCTCAAAGTTCATGGCTTCCTACCATAAGTTTACTTCAGGACTAGCCATGGCCTTCGAGTAAGAGATTGGTTCATCTAGGTCCTTGTCTGAAACAACTATCAAAGCTTCTCCATAGGACATATACTTTTTACGTTGTCTTACAACTCTCCCACTACGTCGAGGCTCTATAGTCTCTGGCTCTTGTCGTGGTTCTTCCATTATTGAATTAGAAACAATTTCTGATTGAGGAGTCGGTGTTCTCCCACTCAATAATTTCTCTAACACAACTGTACTTCTCGGCTGTACACTTTTAATATAATCTTCTTTGATAAAATGAGCATCCGTGCTAACGAATGTTTTCTTGTCAATCGTATTGTAAAAGATATACCCCTTCATTCCCATAGGATATCCTACAAACATGCACAATTCTGAACGACTGGCCAACTTGACTGTCTTCAGTATTAGAACATGTGCTCGGCAACCATATATTCTAAAATGGTGAACAGACGACTTTCGCACATACCATCTTTCATATGGTGAATCAGGCATCGTCTTTTGACAGAACTTGGATTAGAATATATGTCGTTGTTAGTAAGGCATATCCTCAAAATGAATATGGGAGGGATGAGTAACTCATCATGGATCTAACCAAATCCATCAGAGTTTGATTTCTTCTCTCTGACACACCATTTTGATGTGACATACCAGGTGGTGTAAGCTAAGAAAAAATACTTTCTTCCTTAAAAGAGTCCTCGAACTCTCCTAGCAAATACTCTCTACCACGATCAGATCAGAGTGTTTTGATTTAGGAAGTTCTTGAAGACTCTGAAAGTTATTTTAGACGCTGACAAGCCCATGACACTTTATTGTGATAACAGTGGGCTATAGCATATTTTAAGGAACCTAGAAACCATAAGAGATCCAAACACATAGAATGTAAGTATCACTTGATTAGAGAGATCGTTTAGCATGGAGACGTTATGGTTACACATATTTCGATGGTCAATAACCCGGCAGATCCATTCACGAAGACTTTAGGCAGTAAAGTTTTTTATGGTCATCTAGAGGGCTTGGGGATAAGAGATTGTACACGCATACTTTAGACATAACTATTTATTTATATTTACTTATTTCTCAGACATTTGTATAATTGAAATTTTTATGAATAAATTGAAAGTTTTATTTTTAAATTAAAGCTTGTGTATAAATTACTCAAGTCTTGGAACTATTGTCAACGAAAGAAGAGTGAAGACAGAAGCGTCTCAAGACAAACTCTTCTGAAATAGTTCAGAACGATATTCGTAGTCTGTTGGATATAACTATTAGATGTCCGTCTTGGAGCATAAGAGTGGAGGCTCAAATGGTTAACCTAGATATGTTATGAACATGTTGAATAAATCGGTAACAAATTAGTTTAGAGCCCAAAACCGTTTACCTAGCTCTAAATTTATCTATTACACCTTAAGGGTATTTTCATAATTACCTTAATCCTAAGATGAATACATAACTTGACTTGATTAGTTACAATCTTTGATATGTCAAATGAATGAGTTCGAATTGATGGGCAATATATTGGCTGTCGGGATTGTAATTTAATTAAGTTGGAGTTGTGTGATTCACAGATATGAAAATTTATGGTTGGATTGCAATATCATCTTATACTTTATTGATGAGTGTGTGAATAAATTAACTTGGCCAAGTGTTCGATGAAATGAGTCATTGAATAATACTTGTGAATTGTCGAGACAATTCGCTATAATGTATTTCTTATTCACAGTCAATAAATAAGTTAAGAAAATAATAACAAGAGGGGTAAAATGGTAATTTTTCATTTCACTCTTGTTACTGATATTCACGATGGGTATTATGTTAAAATATTCTATAGACCTTGGAAATAAATAGAGTTTATTTACACCAACAGAAAATGTAGCGCGCATGAATCAAGAGTTGATTCGGCGTCGAACCTATAGTGGAGTCGTACGATGTTATGATTAAATCTATCCCACATGTAGGTCTTTGAATAAGGTTTAATTTGATACCTTACAGGGCCCGTGGTTCCACTCGCGGTTCCACTCGTGTCAAAAGTTATGCCCTACGGAAGCGGACGTGCTACATCCGTCTGTTATAGCCATTCTAAAGCTGCCATGTCCGTGTTTTTTGGACACAAAACTCAGCTCCGAAGGGTAAACCTTGTCCCACATGTAGGTCTTTGAATAAGCTATAATTTGATACCTTACAGGGCTCGTGGTTCCACTCGTGTCAAAAGTTATCCCCTACGGAAGTGAACGTGCTACGATCCGTCTGTTACAGCAGTTCTAAAGTTGCAATGTCCTTGTTTTTTGGACACAGAACTCAGATCCGATGGGTAAACACAGTCTCGCCTATTGGTCTCTGAATAAGCTTTAATTTGATACCTTACAGGGCCCGTGGTTCCACTCGTGTCAAAAGTTATGCCCTATGAAAGTGGACGTGCTATGATCCGTTTGTTACAGTCATTCTAAAGCTGCATTGTCCGTGTTTTTTGGACACAAAACTCAGCTTCGAAGGGTAAACTCTGTCGCACCTGTAGGACTTTGAATAAGCTTTAATTTGATACCTTACAGGGCCCGTGGTTCCACTCGTGTCGAAAGTTATGTCCTACGGAAGCGGACGTGCTACCAACCGTCTGTTACAGCAGTTCTATAGCAGCATTGTCCGTGTTTTTTGGACACAAAACTCAACTCCGACGGGTAAACCCTGTCGCACCTGTTGGTCTCTAAATAAGCTTTAATTTGATACCTCACAGGGCCCATGGTTCTACTCCTTTCAAAAGTTATGCCCTACGGAAGTAGACGTGCTAGGATTCGCCTGTTACAGCCGTTCTAAAGCTGCACTATCCATGTTTTTTGGACACAAAACTCAGCTCCGATGGGTAAACCCTGTCGCACTTGTAGGTCTCTGAATAAGGTTTAATTTGATACCTTATAGGTCTCGCGGTTCCAGGAATTTATGGAGATAAATTCATCGGGTATTTGAATTCTAAGCTTTGTTCATGCGGTCCATTCGGTCTCAGAAATAACCCAGAGAATAGGAATAGAAAAATTAATTAAGATGGACCAAAATGTGTTTTGGTGCGAAGACATATTTCCAACACCTATATGTGATAGGCGATGTCACTTAAGTTAGTTAAATGTAATTATTGTATTGAATTAATTATTTATTATTTTCTAATTATTAAATAATTATTTGAATAAAATTAATTAATTAATTGATAATGATCAATTATATTTATCAATTGGATTGATGAATCTTGATACAACTAAAATTTTAGGAGATCATGTAATTTTCGGCAATAATAGATAATTAGGAGAATTTTCAGAAAGTTTATAATATATGAGTATATTTATAAATATCAAAAATTACTCTTTGATAAATGTCTAATAACAATTTGATTGCAAAGAGATAATGAGGATAAGATACCGTTTTTGTTATCAGCACACAAAAAGAAAGAGAAAATCATTTTCTGCTATCACTATGGTTGCCGCCTAAATTAATCTAAAGAAGGAAGATTTGATTTTTGTTCTTTAATTGTTTTGAGAGACCACACTCAAATTTCTACGTAAAATTCTTCTGTGTTATATCTTTGAAATTGAAAGGTCGTTGTCGGTGGACTGATTCGCAAATCATTCGTGGAAGATCATGTTCGTGATTTTGATCTTAATGCTTGAAGAACACGAAGAACGCTTGATGGAGTTCCACCAATTCAGAAATTATTCGATACAGAGTAAATGTAAAAAGTCGTTTTCCCTTAATCTATTCATTTTAATATCGTATATGCATGGTCAAACTAAAATTGGTTTGAAATTATTTAATATGATTAAATAAATTAAATCGAATATTTTTTTATATTCCGTCCACAAACCGTTTTCTTTAATTTTCTTTAATTTTTAAAATCGATCAATCCTAACATAAACATGACAAGAGAAACACCGAGATTCTGGAAGATATTAAGGAGCTTGAGATCACTTTACATACTCTAACTGGATGGACTACACCGAGAACAATGAGAATTAAAGCAATTATTGGAGCTCATGAAGTGGTCGCCTTAATCGATAGTGGATCAACTCATAACTTCATCAGTGATCAAGTCACTGAAATACTTCATTTGTTGGTGAAGCTCTCGGAACCTTTTACTGTCCGAGTTACTAATGGAGAACGTCTGAATTGCAAAGGAAAATACGAGGGCATTCTTGTGGCTTTGCAAGGTACTAAATTTAAACTAGAATTTTTCTCATTACCATTGACGGGATTGATATGGTGCTAGGAATTCAATGGTTAGAAACATTGGGTTCAGTAGTCTGTGATTGGAGAAAGCTTATGGACTTCATTTGGGAGCAACAACCTAAGAAGCTACAGGAAATTGGAGTTCTACCAATACAAGACATCACCTTGCAAAGCATCACTAAGGAATTTCGGCAAAGACAACTGTGTTTGCTTTATAATTTCAGATTGAAGGGAAGAAAAACCCTGAGGAAATTCCATATGATATACAGAAATTGCTAGAAAGGTATTCATATATCTTCACCGAGCCCACTAAGTTACCACCAGCCAAAGAAGGAATCGAAGCTGTTAATGTGAGGCCATATAGATACACATATTTCTAAAAAATCGAGATTGAAAATCAGGTTGAAGACACACTCAATGCATGGTTGATTCATCCAAGCACCAGCCCATTTTCCTCTCCGGTATTGCTAGTAAAGAAGAAAGATGGTATGTGGTGATTTTACACTGACTACCGAGCATTAAACGCGGTCACCATAAAGGATCGATTCCCAGTTTCGATAGCGGATGATATGTTTGATTAGTCGTAAGGGGCTTCATTCTTTACTAAGTTGGACCTCAGGGCAGGGTACCATCAAATAAGGGTAAGCACTCCCAATATCTCCAAAACAGCTTTTCGCATTTACAATGGCCACTATGAGTACTTGGTCATGCCATTTAGGCTATGCAATAAGCCATCAACCTTCCAAGCAGTAATGAATTTGATTTTTTTACCATATCTACGGAAATACATCTTGGTGTTGTTGATGATATTCTAATTTATTGTCATAGATGGTAGCAACACTTGGAGCATGTACAACTTGCCTTAAACATCATTCGGGAGCACCAATTTTATGTTAAGATGATCAAATGTGCATTTGGAAAGCAAGAGTTAGGGCATTTAGGCCATAAAATCACACATCAATGAGTCAAAGTTGATGAAAATAAAATTGAAGCAATGATTACTTGGCCAAGATCCTCCAACGTCACTGAGCTTCGTGGTTTCTTAGGCTTAACGGGATACTACTGTAATTTTGTTCAAGCTTTCGGATTAACAACTCGGTCATTGATTAACTTCCTTAAAAAATGGAAGTTTCAATGGTATGAAGAAGTAGAAGTAGCTTTCTTGGCGTTGAAACAGGCCATGACATCAACCCCCACACTAGCAATGCCAAACTTTGCTGAACCTTTCATCATCAAAACAGATGCGTTAGGAGAAGGAATTGGAGCCGTTCTAACTCAAAATAATAGACTGATTGCATATACAAGTCAAGCATTGCGAATAACTAAGCGCGCTTGGTCAATCTACACAAAAGAAATGCCTGCCAGCGTGGAAGCAATACTATTGTGGAGACCATATTTACTTGGCCGAAAATTCTACATCAAAACTAGTCAACGAAGCCTCAAAATTTTTTTTGACCAGCGTGTTGCAACTCCAGAGCAGCAAAAATGGGTGGCCAAATTATTGGGGTATGATTATGAAATCATTTTTCGACCTGGCCATGAAAATTCAGCAGCTGATACTTTATCTAGGTGACAAGAGAGTCCGTTGCTGGCTCCTTTTTCACTTTTCAAAAACAGATCTTTGGGAGCGGATCAGAGAAGCTTTTAAATCGGATCCCTATGTATAGAA
Organism: Datisca glomerata; assembly: GCA_003255025.1. Classification (NCBI taxonomy): domain Eukaryota; kingdom Viridiplantae; phylum Streptophyta; class Magnoliopsida; order Cucurbitales; family Datiscaceae; genus Datisca; species Datisca glomerata. Next base: position 893,878 of record QANY01008042.1, read on the forward strand.
AATGGGACAAAAGATCGGTGCTCATCCACATGCCCATTCGAATTGGCGCGATGGGTTATTGCTCTATAGAGGATCAGTGTTATATGAAGTTCACGACGCTAAGGTTGGAGGGCACTCGGGTATTCTTCGTACATATTAAAAATTGTAGCAACAATTCTATTGGCCGAAGTGCTTCAAGTTGTTCATGAGTATGTCTAAAACCGCGAGGTATGTTAACGTATCAAACAAGAAAATGCAGCACCAGCAGGATTATTACAACCCTGATCAATTCCAAGACAAGTTTGGGATTACATCACGTTGGATTTCATTGAGGGGTTGCCAATTTCCCACGGGAAAGACACAATTTTGATGGTCATCGATCGGCTTAGTAAGTTTTCTCACTTTCTTCCCTTAACTCATCCATTTACAGTCAAGATTGTTGCAGAAAAATTTATTGAGGGGGTCGTTAAACTCCATGGAATTCCACGATCCATCATCAGTGATCGTGATCCAATCTTTATAAGAAAATTCTGGCAAGAATTCTTCAAACTGTCTGGATCAAAACTCATGCTCAGCTCAGTTTATCATCCCTAAATGGACGACCAAACGAAGTCGTTAACTGCCGCGCAAATGGAGTACTTATCTTCTTGGGTAGAATATTGGTACAATACCACCTACCATGCCTCCACGAAGATGACACCTTACAAAGCTTTTTATGGCTGTCTACCACCCCTCATTCCAGCATATCCGGAGTGTCTTTCACCAGTTTATGAAGTTGATCAAACATTACTACATCCTGACGAGCTGTTCCAACAACTCAAGTTCGATTTAGAGAACTCTATGAACCGAATGAAGCAATAAGCCGACTCAAAGCATATAGATATTTAAATTGAAGTTGGTGATCAAGTCTTACTAAAGCTTCATCCGTATCGACAACAAACTATCTTTAAACGGGCTCATAAAAAATTGTCCACCCAAAATTAGGGACCATATCCTATTTTGGAAAAAGTTGGAGCTGTAGCATACAAATTACAACTTCCACCCACAGCTCTGATTCATCCCGTATTCCATGTCTCTTTGCTCAAACCCTACAATGGCAAGTTGCCCCACCATTTGACTTACCTCCAGTTACAGACGATGGAGTGATAGCCTTCGAGCCTCAACAAGTACTTGATACACGCTAAGTTAAACGTGGAGACATATTCATTGTAGAAAGCTTGAGGGTTTTTTGCTAAACTGGATCCTTAAACTAACTGTTTTATAGAAATGGACTCTATCACTAATTTTACTTACCTTAGCCTCGAGACCACTTTTCCTTCAATTTTTACTTTTTTCCCTCATTGACCTTCTTACAAGCTGTCCAATCAAATGTCATGGTATACTCACTTTATACTCAAAACCTCCTTACCCACCCCATTTCTACTTCTTCGTTTTTCATTTTTTCTACCTCTTTGTTTTCTTCTTTGTTTTCCTCTTCGTTTTCTTCTTCGTCTTCTTCCTTCTTCCTACAACAAAAATGATTGTTTGTCCTAGAATATGTATGAGTTTTGTTTTCTTCTTTCTGATAATATTTACTCGTCTTCTTCATTCTTTCATGGGTTTTTCATTTTCATGAGTTTTCTGAAAATATTTATTAGTTTTCTTCTTTCTGAAATGTTGTTTGAAGTTCATTTATTATACAAGATCACTACAAGATGATAAGGTAGTGTTAGATGAGGTCAAAACAAGTACTATACGAGCCTCATGTAGACTACACTCAGGGTACACGAGCCCCGTGTAGACCTTGTGTGCCCTACACAATCATCGTTAGTGCATCAGGAACTTCTTCAGCAGCTCACGAACATCGCGTAACATCTATTACACTACACGAGTATAACACGATCATCGTGTACTCCTCGTGTAGGACTTATTACAATACAAGTGTCTACACAATGCTCGTGAAGGCCTCGTGTAGGACTTATGATAGTACAAGCGGTCTACATGATGCACGTGAAGGCCTCGTGTACACTACACGATCATCGGTACAATATTCCATGTCTGAAGTTCGGATTCTTCTTATCCATGATGGAGGTTAGGTGAAAAATGGTACAATATGGTCTTTTAGTGGAGAGAAGACCAAATTATTGGAGATATCTACTAATTACACTTACCACGAGCTATTGGGTATATTGCATGAAGAACTCCAAATAGACCCCTCAAAGTATGATATGTCCATCAAATTTCTTTATAGAAACCATGTCCCCTGCCCTTCTGCTGAAATTTTAAAGAATAGTGATTTACAGTTCTTTGTTAAGGATAATAGATCAGAATAACTTAGAATCTCGATTCCTCAGACTACAATGTCACAATAACTTTGGGTTCCTGAAACTAAGGGTTTTATTAAAGTTGGGTTCCTGAAACACAAATGTCACGACGACCTTTACATGAAAGCATTCATCACTTTGAGAGTATTGATCATTTTGAAAGGAACTATCATGATGATGATGTTTTGGTCATGACGATTATGATGCTTTTGAGGATGAGGATGTTGATGCTAATGGAGACGATGATGATGATTTTGATCCATGAGGCGTATGATGATGCAATCCGTGGAGATGACCATACAACAATTCCGGACTTGAATACTGCTCTTGAACCCGAGACCACTTGTCCTTTGCCATCACAACCTCAGTTGAATGAACAACGTCATGGGTCCAGTGAGCAACGAGCTGATTTGAATCAGCTTGTATCGGACACAATAAATATGGATGATTTGTACAGTTATAAAGCCGAGCTGCTTAAGGTTGCTCGTATGATGGCCATCCGGAGAAATTTGAGTTTTGGATCTTCAAGTCAAAACAGTCAATATTGATACTTGTATGTGTTGAGAAAACATGCCCATGGAGGTTACTGGCCATGAAATTGAAAAATTGTCCATACTTCAAAGTTATAAAGTTCATCAATACACATACATGCACATTTGAAGTATTGAGACATGACCACCATCAGGGTACATATTCATTGATTGGTCATTCTATAAGCTCCAAATACACGAGTATCGGACGTATATATAGGCCAAAAGAATAGTTGAAGATGTTCGTCTTGATTTCGATGTCAACATAAGCTACCATAAAGCATGGAGGGCTAAGGAGTATGCGTTGGAATTAGTTTGAGAGTCTCCTGAAGACAACTATAGGATGCTTTAAGCATATTGTCACATGTTAGAATAAAAAAATCCGGGTATTTATTTTTTATTTTGCCATTAAAATGTCTACAAGAGTATTACACGAGCCTTATGTATACTACACAATGAGTACACTGACCATGTGTAATCATCGTGTAGTCTTCACGAATGATACACTAACCTCGTATACTCATCCTTTACACTATTTTTCCATCATAATGTCTGCATGATGACTACATGATGGTTACACGAACCTCGTGTAGTCATCGTGTAGTCTACACGATTGTTACACAGACCTCGTGTACGCATCCTGTACACTATGTATTCTACCGACTAATACAACAATATTTAATACTTTTCAGGGACAACAACACACATATAGACTGATGAGCAAGATCATTTTAAATATTTTTTCGTGGCTCTTGGACCCTCTGTTCGTCAAATTTCAGCTGTATACGGCATGTCATTGCTGTTGACGCAACCGTCTTAAAATCCAAATACAAGAGGTATTATTTGTTACAACAGCAAAGGATGGGAACAACCAAGTATATCACATTGCATTTGAAATTGCAGATTCAGAAAATAATGATTCATGGGAATGGTTCTTCTGTAAACTTCACGATATAGTCGGTGATCTGGAAGACTTGGTGTTTATATCAGACAATCATACAAGTATACTAAATGTTGTACATGTTGTCTTTTCCAATGCCCATCATGGAGTTTGCATCTTCCATATGGACTAAAATATCAAATCAATTTACAAAAAGGAAGATGCAATATAATGACTAAACATAAAAAAATGTTTGAATGAGGTTTTGAAGGATGCTAGAAAGCTTCCCATTACATGCCTTATAGAACACATCTGTGACATGTTACAATGGTAGTTCTATGAACGACGGACAGTTGCCTGTCAAATCACCTCACAGATGACAGATTGAGTTGAGACTGAGCTTAATAAGAATAATCTTACATCACGTACACTATCATTATTTCCTTCTGACATCCACGAGTTTCGTGCTGCAGGTGGGGGTATGCAAGCAGTGGCTAACTTGCATATTAAGAGTTGTACGTGCAGAGAATTTTATCTTGATCAAATTCCATGTATGCATGCGTTGGCTGCATGCCGACAACGTAATATTTCCACAGACAGTATGTGTTCGAGGTTCTATAAAATTGAGGCTCTAATTGTTGCGTATGCGGAAACAAGACATCATCTCGGAGATCAAGGAGATTGGGTCATCAACTAGAAGTTTAATGAAAAGGTGGTATTACCACCTATAACGAGGCGACAAAGTGGTAGACCTAGGACAAAGAGAATTCCATCTAGAGGTGAGGAAGTAGAAAGAAGGAATTGTAAACGTTGTGGGCAAATTGGCCACAACCGACAAACATGCAGAAATCCAATTCCTCTATCTCAATGAGATGAGCAAGCCACGTAAATATAAATAGCGACCTTGTAGAATTAAATTAAATATAAATATATAAATATACTCGTGTTTTTTATTTAATAATGTCATAAAATTTAAGAGTGCCCATGAAGTCATCGTGTAGTCTACACTGAGCCTACATGATGCCCATGAAGTCATCATGTAGGCTATATAAAGCCCCCCGTGTACACTACACGATGACTACATGGTGCCCATGAAGTCATCGTGTATGCTACATAAAGCCCTCATGTACACTACACGAGGACCGTGAAATCATTTTGTAGTCTACCTGATACCCGTGAAGTCATTGTGTAGTCTACACTAAGCCTACATGATGCCCATGAAGTCATATTGTAGTCTACACGATACCCGTGAAATCATCGTGTAGGCTACATGAAGTAAATAATTCAAAATTTTAGGGTATAAACTATATCAAAATTATTTAAAACTAAAATAAAAATTCATAAAATATATCAAAATTATTTCGGTTTAACATTGTCACGTGCAAATAACTCAATTGCAAGGGCTTTGACAAGATATTTATAATTATTTCGGTATGCATCGACATGCTGTAATGTAATAAAGATTAGTTAAGATATTTATAATTATTTTAAATACCACATTAAAAAAGATTATAAATAACTTCTTACATCTGACTCTAGCTATTTATAAGGTGAAAAGACTAGTTTTTTAAACCAGGTAAAGTCAACGGTGCAAAATCCAACGTCTACTTTCTCGTTCCTGCTACACGAGGTCACTTTAGCCATCGTGAGAAGAAGAAATGTACAAAAAAATTACAGAACTTACTTTGCACTTGGGGATTTGAACAAAGCTTTTAAATGGGCTTCATCCTCTGAAGATATATCACCATATGCTTGAAAAGGTTTGATGTCCATTTTTGCAACAATATTATCATAAGTTTTTTCCTTCGCTGCTTCATCTTTCAACCTTTTCGGTTTCCCAAATAGGTAACTCGAGGACCCGAGATCTTTTTATCTTCCTCTTATTAAGTTTCCCAAGGTAGACGAGCTCTTTTTCTCCATCGTTGGATTGCTCCGTTGACCGAACCAAATCCATCAATGCAGATATTATCGATGCAACCTTTTGTTCTTCTTTCTTTGTTTCTTCTTCTTCTTTTGCTTTATTTTCTTCTTCTTTTTTTATTTATTCCTTTTATTCCTCTTTATTCCTTCTAATTCTTATTTTCTTCACCTTCTTCCCTTCTTTATTTTCAGCTTCTTCTTCTTTGTGTATTTCTTTTTCTTCTATTTTTGTTCTTTTTTTCTTCTTCTTTTTGTTCTTCTTTTGCTTTTTTTCATCTTTTTCTTTTTCTGTTTTCTCTCATTCTTCTCTTTTCCTATCTGTGTTTTCTTCATCTTCCTTCTTTTCACCTTCACATTCATTCTCCTTATTACATTTATTCTCTTCTTCTTCTTCTTCTCTTCCTTCTTCTCCGACCTTCACTTCTTCTTTTTGTTCTTCCTTCTCTTCATCTCTTTCTTCTTCTTTTTCCTTTTCTCCCACCATCTCCTATTCTTCTTCTTTCTCTACCATATGTTCTTCTTTTTCATCATTCTCTCCTTCTTCTTCTCTTCCTTCTTCTTCTCTTCCTTCTTCTTCGACCTTCGCTTCTTCTTTTTCTTCTTCCTTCTCTTCATCTTTTTATTCTTCATTTTCTTCTTCCTTTTCCTTCTCTCCCACCATCTCCTATTCTTCTTTCTCTACCATATGTTCTTCTTTTTTATCCTTCTCTCCTTCTTCATTTTTTTCTCTTCCTTCTCAATCTCCGTCTCCTCCCCGTCAGATGGAGGACAAGATGAGTAATCATATGGCCTCGATGTTACTAGATGATCCATCAAAATTTTGATTTGGGAAATTGTAAAAGAAATGTCTGATTGCATGGCAAAATTTTCTTGTCCATTGAAATGATCTTTTGGTCCATTCCAATCAGACATTTTCTCACCCAATCTTCTTTTCCATTGAACTTTTTGGTCACAACTTTCTTCTCCTATTTTTTTATTGGCCTCCTCGGACCTCTTCCTCTTCTTCTTCTCCTCTTCCTTTTCAATGGGCTCCTCATCCTTATCATTAGCCTCATCTTCAACTGGAAAGGGTGACTGAAGAGACGTCGACTAAAAAAACATGTAATATTAAGATTAAGTAGACAAAATAGAAAAAGAGTGACTACAAGATCAGTTACATGGATCACATGTAGTAATCATGTAACCATCGTATAGACTACACAAAATTAGTGTAACCATCATGTAGACAACACGATGCTTACACAGAATCAATACAATCATCGAGTAGTCTACACGATGACTACACGAGGTCCGTGTTCAAGAAAGAATATATTTTGAACATACCTTCTCTTCAGAAACTTTTTTCTTCTTCCTCCTCAGTAGAGACAAAGGAAAGAACTGTAAACTAAAAATAAAAGAAATATAAATTAGTATATGAGAAAGTAATTTATAAATTAAATTGTCAACATAATTCACCAACATACATTCCTTATCGAAAAGATTTTTTTTGTAGATTCTCAATCGGTACTATTATCGTCAGACACCACTTGAGAATCCTTGACACCTAGGTCGAAACCTGGTTACCATACAAACTACCCACCAAGGGGATAGTTTCAAATACCTATGAACTTTAAATAAAAGAGAGTAATTTAGTATTCAACACATAAATAACTCAATACATCACTACATAGAATTAAATAAATTGTACTTGGAAGGCAAATGGAAATTCATTGAGTGAATACCAAGAACAGCAGAGGAGGATTTTTGTGTTTTTTTTCTTTTTTTTCTTGATCTTTAAAATCACCAAAAACAGTATTTGTATTCTTCACAGCTAATAATGATTTCATTGTTTTGGAGAACGAGAGGTCTCCCCACGGATATTGGTTGAACGCTTCAAGGTCGTCAACCAAAACTAACCATCTCTTCTCGATTAGGGTACGATTCTCCTTCCCCAACACAAAATACTCTAGCAAATAAATCAGAGTCAACTTGACCACATCAAAATCTGTCTTATATTCAGAGCTCTTGAACTTCTCTTCCAACTCAGCCATGATTATTGATTGGGCTTTGGGAAAGTACAAATCAGAGAGTCTATTAGGGTCACGGGTCTTCTTCTCATCCCGGGCTTCACCAAACTTTAGTACGGTAATCAAAGAGAACTCCTTCTAGGAGAGGCACAATGGCTCCTCATTGATAAGAAAATGGATCTCCTCCTCAGATGGAGTGCCGTCCACATATTCGGCATCCCTGGACAGCACCTAGTAGCACACAGCTACTGAAAACTTCAAGGATGGGAGATCAATGAGATGACCAAAGCATGTCTCCCTAAATAGGGAGAGTTGAGGAGTTGTCAGCTTGGTCTTGATAGCCTCTATGTCGTGGGTATTATACTTTGCATTGACCCTTACTTTTGGAATACTGTTAACGTTATGGACGTATCTTAGTTGCATCTTTGACGAAGTCATAACCTGTAGAATATTCAAGGCAAACATAAGATCAGGAAATGTACATGATGCTCGTGTAGTACTCGTGTAGCCTACACGAGGCTTACACGACTATTGTGTAGTCCTCGTGTAGCCTACACAAGGCTTACACGACCCTTGTAGTCCTCGTGTAGCCTACACGAGGCTTGCACGACCCTCGTGTAGTCTTCGTGTAGCCTACACGACCCTCGTGTAGTCCTCATGTAGCCTACACGAGGCTTGCACGACTCCTCGTGTAAGCTACACGAGGCTTACACAACCCTCGTGTAGCCTACACGAAGCTTACACGACCCTCGTGTAACCCCAAAAAATAGACACTCACCAAGACCAGAACCTCAGAAACTTAGAAAACAAAATATTCAAAAACCTAGGAGAGAAAAAACACTCAGAAACGAACACAAAAATATTAGAAATCCAAATAAACAACCTTCTTGTTATTCAGACATCCACAAAAAACAGAATCGCATAAATCCAGAAAAAACCCCTAAGAAACCCGAAAACTTACCTTGTTGTTTTTCAGTGTTGTGGGAGACGAAGACTCAAAGATTTGCAGAGAGAGAGAGATGTTGTGATTTCGAGAGAGAAAGATAGTAACAGTAAGAGAGAAATGAGTGGAATGCAATTGAAGGAAACGAAGGGGTGGAGTTTCATGTAATGAAAAAGTGTAATCATCACTTTTTTTAGCCGCTGTTTGAAATTCGTGAAGGGGCTTTTTGGTTACTTCACAGACCGATTTTGGATTGATGGTGGACCCGGGGTCAAGTAAATAAAAATTAGTGATAGAGTTTCTTTTTACAAAACGATTAGTTTAAGGGTTCAATTTAACAAAAAAAACCCAAAACTTGGTGCACCGGAAGCATCTACCCTTCGAAGAAGCCACCTGGGAGCCAACAGATACATTTAGCACTCAATTTCCTAATCTGATGCTCGAGGACAAGCATCCTCTTGTTGGGGTGGGCATTGATACGCCCAGGAGGTCCTCTAGGGCCCCAAGGCCCAACCCACGTTACATGGACGAATGGGCATGATGCCCAGTAACTAGCTTATTTCAGTATTATTTACTTTTAATGTCTTTGCTGGATTATTTTAGTTTTACTGCAGTTAAGGGAAAATGGCATAAATAAGTCATTTTCATAGTAATAAATTAAAAATTGATTTAAAAAAATTAAAGTAAGTAAATGACATTTTTTTAGTTAATTTAGTTGTAAACTTTTATGATCTGTCTATAATATCCTTATCTCATGTTTCTATTCAATTTTTTTTTAATTTGGGGATTAATATCAACAAATCAAATATTTGAAATTAATTTTAAAATAATCAATCATCAATAATTTCTATAACTATTCCTAAATTTATAGAATATTTGAAAGATGATTTTTAAATAGATAATTAAATAAATGAAATATCTAAAAAAATATCAAATATTATTTTTAAAAGTCATATTTTAATTGTGATCTATAAATTTACATGATAAATTAATTTTATGAAAAAAATATCACATAATAATTTTTTAAAAACGTATCTTAACTATTAATTTTTAATAAGTAATTTAGAGCCAAGTATAAAATTGAAAAAAAAAATATTAAAGAATATGTAAAAGAAAAACTAGGCATAAAAATTGAGAGAGAATTTGGGAAAAAATTGAATCAAAATCACAAACAAAATTTTTTAAAATCTCTAAAATCGAGGCATATCAACAAATTTCACCCTTAAATAACATAAATTGATGATGTATAAGATAAGAACATTTTAGACAATTAATAATTTTTCAAATCACACCAATTAAAAAAGAGTCATTTATTTACTACTATATTTTTAAGCTATTTTCTAACTTAGTACCATGAAAATGGTCTATATACTAGAATTTCTGTACTGTTAATTGCTTGCTGGTTTTCTTTAGTTTTATTGCAGTTACCGCACGTTTGCAATTCAGTTGTATTTTAGAATAGTGGGTGACTGAGTTTTCTAAAGATTCAGGTGCCATTAGCTTAGTTCCAGTTATTTCCCTTGCTGTATAAATTGAGAGAATGAGAATGGGAGATCTAATGAACTTGTGGTTCATTTTTACCCGAAGAGAATACAATTTGTGTATCATAATCCTATTCAAAATTCTAACAATATAGGATATTGACAAATCTAACAGTGTCCATCCCCTGAAATAAAAAACTTCCTTCTTGCTTACATTAGAAGACATAGGACTCAGTTTCAAAGATCTGGTAAAAAATAACCAATATATCAAACATAGAAGCAGCAAAGAAATCTACTCTGAGATCTTATATATAGCTCTTATCAATCCAAATGTTACAAAAACAAGCAAAGCAGTGAGCAGGGATGAAGGAAAACCGCAAATGTCGATATCAGCAGAATATTTTGCAGAGGCTGTTATCATATCTTTATAAGTATTGTACATACAAAAGGCTCTGATATTTTCCTGTAAGAAATGGGACTTCCGGATGAACCCACTTAATCACATCGGAAAAAAAACTCGAAATTGAATCCGAAAGTCCCAAATTACACGCAGACGGCCACAAACCCTAAAAAATGTAAAAAAATGGAACAAATCACTTACATTGCCAAAGGGGGAACAAACATTACATTTTATACTCCCAAGGATGAATGCTTCTTCTGCAACTTCCCTCTTAATTGCCTAATCTTCGCGTCCACCCTGGCAGTAAATCCTATCTTAGTCTCTTGTCGTGCTTTCGATCGTTCCCTAGTCCACATTTGTTTATCTTCAACATCTTTCTTGTAGTATTTGATTTCCTGGATAATATGATGATCCATTGGATTGAAACATCTCTGAAACGATATGTGGGCTAGGTAAGGGAGATTGCAAGCAACTGTTACTAACAGGGTGGCTGTCCAATAAATAGGTGCAGGACCGAGAGCTTCTACTAGAATTTGGTAGGCATTTCCAGAAACAGTCATCATTCCGTAAAGTAAGATAAAGAGGTACCACATGGCAATGCTGCCCCATACAAGAAGGTGTTGGATCCAAGTGAAGTGGCTCATTGTGAGAGCAATTTGGCAATTTACGGCCCAGATGATGCAGGTGAACATAGTGGTGCCCACAGCAGCCATATCAGCCGTTTGGCCTCCAGCGCGAAAAGCTTGGTCGTAGAAGAGGATAATGTTGAGGAAGAAAGTAATTAAAGACGAATAGAGACCATTCCCCATCCACCCAAATATCCTATACCAATCAAAGAACAAGTTCTTGGGTCCTTGTTGATAGAGAGCAGGAAACTGCAATATTCACGATACGCATTAATGTTGTCACAAACGAAAATAGCCGAATTGATATTAACTACTAGGAAATACAAAACGTAGCTAACCTGAAGGCAGATCTCGGACGAAACATCTTGTTCAAAAACTCCAAGTGAGATGACAGGTAATGAGGTAAGAATGACATTGAAAGAGAGCATGTAATAGTCATCGTAAATTGATTGCCCTGAGAACCCCGTGAATGCCTCGAAGTAGAAAAGAGTAAGCCCGAATGCTATATTCTTGTAGAAGAAATAGCAGATCTAATAGCAAACAGCTCAGATAAGTGAGGTTGAAGTAGAAATGAGAGAAGAAAAAACCTTAGCACATGGATCTTTATTAATTATCCAGGCAGCACATTCATTTGTTGCAGATATATGAATATGCACAAAAATAAAGCACGAAGATTGGCTACATATAGGTCTTACCATCTGGGCTATCCTTTTGTAGCACCAGTGTCCATGGACAACCAGAAGTCTCTCCAAAAACCGAAATTGGGCTATAGAGAAATCACTAGCCATCACAGCCTGCAAAAAATCACAACTAAGCAAGGAAAGAGAGAGCATTGTGGTTGATATTGTTCAGAACAAGTGATAGTTATGTTTACCAACCTGCATACCTTCAACACCACTGATGCCAACACCAATGTCAGCCTCTTGAATCATTCCAACATCATTTGCACCATCACCAACCGCCAAGGTTGTTTTCCCAGTACCTTCTTTTACTAACCTAGTTATCTGCCGCGTAGAAAAGATAATTAAAAACGTGCCATTTTGATTAATGTCTCTTGCAAGAGTTCAGTATAATCTAAGAGAAGAAAATAAACTCTACCAGGGCTTTCTGCTTGGGAGAGACACGACAGCAAATTACAGATGAGCAATCAACAGCTAATCCCAGAAATTGATGCTTCATATCATCCTCTAAGGCGTATGTTAGAGTCTTCCCATCAATTATTAATGCAAATGCAGCATGTGGGTCCTTCTCCAGCTTAATCATTTGTGAAGCATTGGTGATTTGATTCAAAATATTCTCCTTGACTGCCTGACAAGTAGCCAAAAACAACAGATTCTACCATAAAGTTGAATCAACTTCCTAGAAATAAATTCCGCTTGAGAAAAATATACCTCTTTGCCATCCTGGTTTAGTGTCTCCAAATTAGTTGTTATACAGATCTGTTTCATGCCTTGTCTCAGCAAACTACAAGCAAACCTGTTTCATGGAAACAAAAAATTCAATGTCTTCTCTGGAGTGTAATCTCCACCAAAAGAGAGTTTTCAGGACTACTGTCAACAATTTGTTAAGCACAGACCCTATATTGATGGCAGTTTCCATCTTATCTCCAGTCAGAACCCAGATCTTGAGACCAGCTTGGGCTAGTTTATCAATACACTGGGGAACCTAAAACAAAGAAATATAGTTTAGCATGATCAAAACCAGAATGCATCATGATATGAACAATATGGCTATGAATAAATCATGCACACCCCCTTTTGCAACTTGTCTTCCACGGCAGTAGCACCAACAAGGATCAGATCTCTTTCCATCTGATCGGACACCTGCTCAAGCATTGCCTCCCTGTCACCCCCAATTGACGTTTTGGCTTTATGGAACTCAGTGTTCCAAGCAGCGTACTCAGATTCCTCAAGCTTTCTATAAGCAAGTGCTAGTGTCCGCAACCCAGCTTCTCCATATTCATTCAAATGCTTAGTGGTAGCTTCCAGATACGTTCTTCCATTTTTTGACAGTCTTTCGAAAATGATGCTGCAGAATCAGGCAAAGGATACTGGATGGGCATCCAAAAGCTGGTGGAAAATAAAAATTAAAGAAAAAACAACTGTTCCTACTCCCTTCTCTCTCCAGGAGAGGAGAAAAGAAAAAGAAGAGAAGAGAAACCACAGATTTTATTTAATAGGACAAAGATCTTTTTTTGTTACCACTCTAAAAATCTTCTGCTTGAGTATGCATTTCAAGGGATACATCTTTTTTGTGGTTAGATAGAACATACAAAATTCAGAAAGCGGTTTGACCCCAAACAATTTTGCAATAGTCATTCAAATTGCTCACGAATCTGAGTGTAGATTCTAGATAGGTTGCTTAACAAATTCAGATAAGAGTTGCAACTTGTAAGCCTCACCTGTCAGCACCTTTGCACAGAAGAAGAATTTGCCCATCCTCATCCCGCACAATAACAGACATCCGCTTTCGTTTACTAGTGAAATCTAAGAGGTTTAAAATTTTATACTCTCTGCAACAATTACGACGAGTCAATAAATATGAGTAACCCCAACAATTCTAGGAAGATAACACCAAAATGAAATATTCCTCACCTTTCAGATGCTTGTCCTGAAGGAGAGTATCTTTCACGGACAAATAAGCTTGATTGAGTTCTTTTACAGAACTCAAATCCAAATTCCCTTGCTGCAACAAGAAAAGCACCTTCATCAGGTGACTCCGCTTCATATGTAAAGCCACCAGTCTCTTGATTGAGCTCTGGAATTGCCGTGTGACAGACAGCCAATATTCGGAAAAACAATAAACAGGCATCAGAATTGGGCTCTTTAAGCCAATTTCCATCCATAAGGCGACTATCCTCAAAACTAAAACCCTTTATTGCAGGCTTCTCATCAATTCCATCCTTAGAAGTAATTACAGTCTCCAGTTGAATTTCCGACTCTCTTCTGCCACTCTCCGATGAAAAACGTACACTATTTTTGGGCATGGGGAAATTGGACAAGTCTGTGTCCTGCTGCTCATTAGCCATCTGTTTTGCCGCAGCTAGTTCAACTTCACTTGATTTCACACCATATGCAATACCAGCAATGGAACACTTCAAGAAATCCATCTGATTGCAAGTTAAAGTTCCTGTTTTATCCGAGAGTATGGTGTCTACCTGGCCTAACTCCTCGTTCAAGTTTGATGTTCGTGCTTGAGCAGGATTCCCACTCTCTTCGTCAAACATGTGTATATCTTGGTTCATGAAGGTTGCCTGCAAGACTTTGACGACCTCGATTGAAACATAGAGAGAGATTGGTATCAAATATCCATAAAGAATGAGAGCGGTGATCAGATGGAGAAGCCCTGACAAGGCAGGCCTTTGAGGATCATATAAAGGATCGGTACCATCAGCTCGCAAGTACCACCAGTCTGGCATTTGAAATTTTGTCTTCACAGCAAAACCTATTGAGCTTATCAACGAGATCAAAACAAGAAGGGTGAACAAGATATAAATAATTTTGTCCATTTTCCTTTCTATTTTACTTCTTTTTGAAGGGGACTTTGTCGCATTCTGCATGACCTTGCTATCATGACCAGTGAATATCACCACGCCATAAGCATAAGCTGTATTCCTTAGTTTCGAATCTCTGAGGAGAATCTGAGTAGGGTCGAGAGGATAGACCTGACGATCAATCTCAAGATTACCCACAAAACTGTAAAGATTGGGGTTTGGGTCTTCACACTGAATTGTTCCAGTAAAATCCTTAAAAGCACCATCATCATCCAAGGGCAAGGTAACCTCCAATGATCTCTTTACCTTCAAATTAGTCTCACCATCTAAGTTCATAGTCTCCACATAACAAATACCATCCTCATAACTTGATGATAAGAGAAGCAAATCTGCTGGAAAGAACTGATCCTTTTCCACTTTGAGCACATCTCCAACACGAATCTTATGCCAAGGCCTATAACCGAAAACACCATCCGCTTTGTGAACACAAACTTTTCGAAGATTAACCTTCATATCCTGAACAAACCGACGCCAATCCTCAAGAGCTTCCTTCGCCATACTGAGACCAACAACAAAAGCCAAAGGAGCAATCATGCTCATAGCAGAAAAAGGTGCAACTGGGGTTAGAGACAGAATAGCAGCCAAAAGAAAGTACAAATTGGCGACCCGTCGGAATTGTTCAAAGAGAGCCTTGGGTAAGAATGTAATGACATTGTACTTTGTCGTTGATATAAAGTTTGAACAGTATTTTAAAGGTTTCTTCTGATGGAGATGGGGTTGATTGCAATATACAGTTCGTGAATAACCCGGGCCTTGGATTGGATGTAAACCCTCATGCTCGTTGGTACTCGGCCGAAGGCAAAAAGTATAAAGTTTGCTCAGACCAAGCTTCCCCCTTTTCCTCCCCCTCGTCATGTCTCTGAATTTCAGCTCAAAGCATTTCTGTCTAACAGAAACACAGATCTCTCACTTTAGAGTTGATGGAGCCCTTATTCCAATTTCTTCATCTGCTTAATACACGACAAAGATTAAACTCTCATGTCATCCAATTTGAAATGTAATTCATATTATTTCAAATCCCATATTGAGTGAAATATAAGCATGGGGCACAAAGCTGCATTCAAACGCGTATGGCAATTATGTAAACCGCCAAATTCGAGAAAATAAAGGAAAAAAGAAAGAAGATCAAAACGCCACAGGGGCAAAAGTAAAGTCCGAGCAGCTCGAGTTTGGACTCTTATCAGATCATACTCATCTTCCATCTCATGTTGGAAAAGATAAAGAAATATATGAAAAGGCGAAAATAAATAGCTACAAAATCAGGAAAGAGATGGAAAAAAATCTGACAATGTGCATCTCAAACAGTCAAAAATCACTAATGGTCGCAAGATTCCTCGTACCTGAACCTAAATTTAATCTAAGAATGTGTACGAAAAGAATATCAAGGACAACAAATCAACAAGAGAGCACAAGAAAAGCAAAATAAAGAAAAAGGGTACCTGGAAAGAGCCCCATCCATCCCAAATAAAACAATTTAATGGAGACCCATTGGACAGAAATGCCAGAAAAGAAAGGAGGAGAGCTTGGAGTTGCAGATCAAGAATGGGAGACAAAATTGAAATAGATAAAAGTCAGAACGAAATAGAGAGAGAAATAAAGTCTAGAAAGAGGAAGAGACAGGAAGGCAGGGTTTTTAGGCCAAACGTGAAAGAGCTCTCTCTCTCTGTCTGTCTGTCTTAAACAATTCCAGGAAGTGCGGGCCCTCCTCTTTCTATATTTATATTTTTCTCTCTCGCGCTTCTTTCCCCATGAAATCTCCAAATTTTAATATTCATGTAAATATGTAATTTTGGTAATGCCTTTTGATTTAATATTTTTTTTGAAAAATTATGCTGAGAGGACTCGTGATTTAAAAAAGGAAATTCAAACCCTCCATGTTTTTAACGAAATGTGTTTTTTTTTTTATATTAGAAAATACTAATTACTCCACCGCTAGACTTTAGTCAATCAATTTTTTTCTATTACACCCTAACATTACCTTAATATTCTAATATTAATATTAACATTTATTAGATAATAATTTATCAAAAAAATATGTCATTAAGTTCAATAGAAAAATTTAAATAAAACAGATAATTTAATCATTTTTTTATATAAAATGATTGAATTTTGTTAAAAAAAAATTAGGATCTTAATTTCATTTTTCTCTTTTTAAATTATCTCTATTTTCTTTAAAATACAAATGTTGGGAGAAGACTTTCTATATAGAAATTTAAGAATAGTTCGGATTGAATGATCACATATAAAATATTTTTGTATAAGAGGAAATAAATATTACATTATTGGAGAATTAATAATTTAAATCCAAATTTAAAAGGATAGAATACCAAATATCACTTAATTAGATTAACACTTGTTGGATACAAATAATAAAGACTTAACGATGCGTGTTAATCTATCTAATCATCTTGTAAATTCTTAATCAATGATAACGGGACTCAACTCAGTCTTAAATTACAGTTGTTTGTCTCATACATTAATATCATTATTTAAATCTAAGATTACAGCCCGGTCTTAAATTACATCTGTTTGTCTCATACATTAATATCATTCTTTGAATCTAAGATTCAAAACTTCTATTGATATTCTTTCACATAAATGTTGAAAAATGAAGAAAGATAAAGTCATTTTTTAAAACTTGACTCAACGCAAAAACTTCAGGTATTGATGATGTGATTAACGGATATAGATCTCCTCTTATTAGAGATCCCAACAGAAGCGTTATGTTAAAAATTAAAATAAAAAAATAAAAAATATCTTGTCATCTCGACATATGTGTCAAGGTGATCATGACCGTCCGTTTTTGAATGGACGGTCACGATTATACCAAAATGACCTCCCCTATAAGAGGGGACCTGTATCCTAATTTAACCAACTGTCCTAAAGTTATAAAATCGATGACTAATTTCACTGGTTAGTATAATATTGACTTTTTTTTTAATTTACATGCTTAATTTGGTTTAAAAATACTACAACTTAAAAAAAAATACAAATTTGATTATAAAAAAATTATATAGATGATTTTGACTGTGTATTACAAAGAAAAATAATGGGTTATGAAAGCCATCACGTTTGAATTGAATAATAATGTCGTGCCAAAGGACCCTCAGCGTTGCCTTCCACTCCTTGCATGTGGTGGTGGGTTAGCCAGCTTTAGGAGTAATTTCATTGAATTATGATTAAGTCATAAACTATTATCTTTTATTTTATTATTATATTTTATTTCAAGTATACCTTTCACATTGATCATCATGTTTTTTTCTACTTTGGTTAACATATAGAAAAATAATGAATTACTCTAATCTAAGTTGGGCTTCATTTCATTCTTAATGTGTGTAAAAAATGGGTTTTGATGTATTTGTAATAGCTTTTGATGCATGTAAAAATATAAGATGTTGATCATTTAAAATTAGAATCAACGGCGGTGTTAATTTAAACTGACTGATCATATTTATAATGGTTAAAGTACTCTAAGATAAAAATGTTTTCAATTTCATATTAGAAGTTTACTCTATTGTAGATATTGAGTTCAATTCTCTTTGAACTATGCATTTATTTTGTTTTTTCAAATTCACATCGTAATTAAAACCTATGGGAATATGTATTGTTATGATTAGGAATTTGTTTGAAAAACGCTCAATTATATTTAAGAACAATTATTGAACATTTTTAAAGCATATTGACAAAAAAATGGATTGAGAATACAGAATTAGTACGTAACAGCTCTCTGTCATTATCTCATACGACGACTAATATTGGTGGACCAAGGCTTAGTCAAGCCAATTATCTAACAATTAATGGAGCAGATGGGAAATGATTAAAATGATCATCACTATTCTCAAACCAAACAAAATATCTTCTCCACACCATTTTACTTTATTTTAATTGATTTGGTATCATCTAAAAAAATAAAATCAAGTCTAAAAAATAATTTACTTGATATTGACTTATTTGAATTAGATGATGAAAGTGTTATAGAAGTGTCAGTCTAATTAAAATATCTTAATACACATGCACTTATTAATTCATATAATTAATAATCTTATCTGAAAAAAATTTACTTGGTATTATATATACATAACTACTTCTTCACTTATTAAGATTTATTTCAAATTTTAATTGAAAAAGTAAAATGTTAATCATTTTTAATGAATGATAAATCATTTATCAAGGCGGTTTAGACATGCAAAGTTGTTTTTGAACAAGAAAAATAATTAAAAAGAAAATCAAATTTGGAATCCATAAAGAGAACTTCGTCACCTTTTTAATGACAATTCATATTAAAAAACTCATAGAAGGTTTGACAATTGTGAAGGTAAACACGAGAAGATCATGTTTAACATAGATGATTAGGGTTAATTATGCACAAACGTCGAGATGAAAATATATTTTGATTTTTTTTTAATCATTTTATATGAATAAATTTGAGAGAACGTCTATTTTTATAATGAACGATTCAGATTGAACATAACTTTCTCGTGTTCTATCAAGAGAAGATAGAGACTGAAAGTGTCTTAATTTATTTTCTTTTTCCTAGTGTTGAAGCAATATATTTTACAAGCTTTTCTGTTCATTTGAACATGTAGGGAAATTCAGAAGTATTGTATCCCACCGTCGTATTCTTTTTTGTTTTGAGTAACCCATCTTTTGTATCTCACTGGAAAAGGTAGTAGCAGTCTTTGCCTTTTAACTTTCTCACCAACTTGGCTGCTACCTATTTCCATTTGTACAAAACAAATACAAATTCTGTGATGGGCGGCTTTATTTCATCTTATCTCGTCCCTCTAAAAAAATCTACAGTGTCGACCAATTCCATAGTCTTTCGACTCTTACCCCTTTGAGTCCCCTTTCAAATATGTGCTAAAATAGTATCAGACGTTCGGCTTAAGTGGATGGGAGGAGCTTTTCGCAACAAGTCAGAAACATCGGGTAAAATTCAGTAAAAAAATTATCGAGAGGTGGCAAGGTCTAGTGCAGAGAGTGTTATGTAATTTAGCCTTACTTTAATGCATCTGAACTTGACCCGTGTTGTGTTCACTTTGCAAACTGACATTTCAATTTCAACAATAGACACCTTGTACTTTAATATTTGTTCAACGGAAAATGTAACACGTGCCTTTCACGTGTTACACTTGAACGCTAAAATTGTATTTGAATAACAAAAATCTAACTTGGCGCGCCATTGAAGAGTGAAGAAAAGAAACAAAAAAATTAAGTAAATAGATGTATTCATAAGAAACATTAAAGGAATGCCTTTCACAATATGTTAAAACTGAAAATAAAGAACTTGAAATATGCTTAAGACTAAAAGTGGTCTTAAAATTTAATTATCTCTATCATGGAGTCGACCAATAATCAAGTAAATAGATATATAATATGATCAGCTCCCACATTGGTAGAAATGGGAATGGTTTTGATCGATGGAAAAGATTCCTATCTTATCGTAATGTCTGTGTAGACAATCAATTAAGAAGGGTTTTTGTCAAATGGTCACGTGCTGCAGCCCATGCTTGAGTTAAGGTCTGCAACATTAAAAAAAGGAGAGGTAAGGGATAGATAGACTAAATCCAAAGGAGGCAAGTTGTTGTCATTATCATCTGGCTAAAGCAAGTTGGTGATAATCATAGCAAGTAGAAAGATGTGCGAGTTCGTGCTGGTAGAGTTCACAGTTTATAATGTTTGGTTTAAGTCATTTTTAATGAATTATCTGACTAGTTGATTACATGAGTTAGTGCTGGTGGAGTTCACAATTTATAATGTTTGGATAAGTCATTTTAAATGAATATCTGACAACTTGATTACAGTTTAATCAAACGTCACCTACTTTATTTGACTAACACCTTTTGAGAACAGCAACTTGTGTGTGTGTGTGTGTGTGTGTGTGTGTGTGAGAGAGAGAGAGAGAGAGAGAGAGAGAGAGAGAGAGAGAGAGAGAGAGATGTACCTGCTCAGACAAGGGTGCATCTGAGTCTATGTTGTGGCTTGCCACTTTTCCTGCTATAATGTTGGGATCTGTTTCAAGAATAATCCTGTCCAGGAAAGAAACATAGATAAAACCCTTTCGACAATATCAACATTATGTTTTAAACACCCAGCAATACAAGCAAGCAATGGAGATCAAGAGCCTTTTGTCAAAGTTAAAATTCTATGTGGATTAGGGAAGTTAAAACTCTACGGGAGTGAGATCAAGAGCCTTTTGTCAAAGTTAAAACTCCACGGGGATTAGGGAATATTATGACTTTAACCCACGACCTTATGGTGTGGGTGTAGGGGTTTAACTACTGTGCTAATCCATCTTGTCGTAAATATAAAGCTTTAATTTGGCAGAATATTATAGTCAATTCATAAAATTTAAGGTGCATTCAAGGCCCTATTTCTCATTCAAAGAAGAAATATCGAAGCAATAACCATTTAAGTAGAACATTGATTAGGTTAAAGAATTTAAAGTTTTAGCATACCCTCCATCAACAATCTCGTCAAGACATAAAAGAATGAGATCCAAATTTTCAAGTGCCTCTCGTTTGTCTACATTATTCCTATAACAGGGATGTAAAAAGATGTGAGGCAGAATATATTAGGAGTTTCTATATCATAAAACGTAATTAGAATATAGACTTAATGAAAACAGAAGTACCTAAGAAGAAGGGCAACAGCATCAAATAATCCTTGAAGGACTGTGGCTAATATGAGTTCATTTTCCTCATCCCCTCCAGACACAAAGAAATGCAGGTCCTGGACAAACTTATATATAACAATGTTGTTTTCAAACATTGTTATCTCAGCTGCATATGATCATAAAGATAATAAAATGACATGTTAAATTAATCAAACCATCCCATGACCCACGTGCAATAAGTGTTGAACAAGATATTTTATGGGGAAGGCGTTGATGGGGAAAAGATGTCAATGGAAGTTCTATTAGAAAAGAACAGAGATAGATGTAAGTCTCCGACAAATGGATCGGGGTCCTCTCCTGTTCTAAGGAACAAGAGAGGTCCAATCCGTTCTGGGGTGTTTGAGCGCATGTCTCAACAGCCCAGATCATATTCAAGAAGAAAAAGGGATAAAAAGTCACATCCATTTTTTGGGGACTCTGTGTTCAACTGGTATAGATAGTTGAGATCTTAGCCACGATCCGAATTATTTCAACATAACCTCTCATGTTGGATCTCTCAATAGGAGGGCATCCAAAAATCACCGACAAATGTGGCTGTTGTAATACAGATGTCAGTGTTTGCATATTATTGGTGGTCCAAGTACAGAATTTGTAAATGGTTTCAAACGGCCAGACTCGAGAGGCCAATCAGGAATAAAGAAAACTCAAACATCATGGATTATTCTCATCCAGTTTGCACATTATTGGTGATCCAATTACAGAATTTGTAAATGGCTTCAAACGGCCAGACTCGAGAGGCCAATCAGGAATAAAGAAAACTCAAACATCATGGATTATTCTCATCCAATAATGAAACCGCTAATGGTTTATGAGTTCCTTTGTTTTGGTGGTAAGTGTAAACTAATGTGAGAGATGACTCCTTACAAGGAAGCTTTTACTCTGTTCAAAGTACAGAAACTCAGTTCCCAATTGTGATTTCAACCATTTGAGAAAGCCGAGTACTAGCTGATAGTTGTCAATGAAGATATAAATGAGAGAATTTCAAAGATTCAAACATAGCTGATTGACCAATTTCATTAACATTTTCAACAAAGTTACAATAAATATTGTGCGCAAGAACATAAAACTATCTACATTCAGTGTAATAGGTTAACCTCAGAGGTGAGAAAGTTCAAATCCTGATCAATAAGAATTAACATTTACTAAGATGAATAAAGTATACCTTCTACTCGAGCATTCGTCTTGAGAGTTTTAGCGAAAACAGATTTTTCGAAAGCCAACTTAGCACTATTTGTTGGCCAATCTTCGGAGTAATATTTGACAGCAACACGCTTCCCTTCAGAATCTAGAATAAGAATGTTCTTTACCGAAGGACACGAATCCTACAAATTAACAACAATGTAAATACCGCTGTAAAAAAACATGTTGAAGTTACAACATAGTGACAACCTTAACTTCTGCAAAACAAAAGAAGCACCAAGCCTGAACCAGAAAGTCCTATTCAAAGCCATGAATTAGTCTCGTGAATTTATCATCATAAATAAGAAGCTCTTTCTATGACCCCTCTACAACTCAACATTTTACAGGTTAATACCAAGAGAATGGTTAAAGAGCACAAGCAGTTAGATGTCTTATCAGTAAAATTAAGCACATGAGAAGCTTTCGGCTTATTCCTAGCACGATGCACCAAAAGCCTGGACCTAAGCAGCCGATGAAAGAACATTTTAGATAAAAGGAAGTTGGCCATTCTCCTACCTTCTGGATCCAAAACTGCTTCCCGCATGAAATTAGTATAATAAGCTTAATAGCTACACTATATTTCAGATAAATTATAGCCACGTTGATAAAGCAGTTCTTAGATTAGCTAAATTAATAAGATAAGAGAGTTTATCCAACTCAATATAAGTTGTGACAAACTGTGCACAGTGCACATAATAAGCATACACATATACTCTATTCAAAACTATGGCATATAAGACAGATATATTTAGTGATCCGAATCAATGAACAGCAGCCAAAGACATTTACGCTCATACGCAGTTTGGTGGCACATAAAAAGTGTGAAAATTTGTAGATGCAAATTTCAAATGAATCAACGCCCATTATTTAGAAAAAACTTGTACGTTATCTAAAAAGACGATATTAAGAAAATTAGAAAGCATTGCGAGCATTTCCCAAAACTCCTTCGGCAACAAAAGTATAATAAGAATGTCTTCTTCTATGGATCCTACAAAACAAAAACATATACTTCAGGATCTTAAGATTTTCTTGCTGTCGAATTGTCAATCAACTAAACAACGAATTGATATCTAGATGATACATTCTGATCCGTTTTCAAGTAGTTTGAAGGCTAGATACAATATAAATTCTAAAGATTTGTTTCTGCAAATTAATGTGTAAGAGATAGAGAGAGAGAAAGTTACAGGGTGGGAAAAGATGGTTGCCATGTTGAAGGGAGAGAGTGAGAACGGAAAATTGCAGTGAGTTTCTACTCGATTTGAGCTTTATTCGGGTTGTTAAAGTTGGGAAGATGGCCATTTGAAGGGTCCTTTTGTCCGATGATAGTTTTAGGTTGGAAAAATCATCCCCTAGTTTGATTAAATTACATATATATTCTCTTTATATTTAATAATTATATAGTTATCACATCTCCTTCACATTTTATAATAAATATATTCAATTATTAATAAAAAAATTTAACAGCAGTTAAATCAACAATGAATGTCCAAAATACCCTTATCCACAAGGGTTTTTTGTTAAATTAGACACATACATTAAGCATTTTGCAGAAATCAACCTCTACATTAATTTTTGCTTACCTTAACATCTAGTCCACTTTTCCTTCACTTTTTCATTTTTTTTTACCATTGTCTTTCTTACAACAACCAAACGTCATGATCTATTCACTTAACACTCAAAACCTCCCTACCCACTCAATTTCTCCTTCTTCATTTTTCATTTTTTCTACTTCTTCTTCGTTTTCCTCTTCGTGTTCTTCTTCGTATTCCTCCTTCTTCCTGCAACAACAAAGGATTGTTAATTCTTCTTTCTGGAACATATATAAGTTTTGTTTTCTTCTTTCTAGAAAGCTTGAATTTTCATGAGTTTTTGATGTTAATGGGTTTTCTGGAAATATGTATTTGTTTTCTTCTTTCTGGAACGCTGTTTGAAGTTCATTTATTGTATATGGATCACTACAAGATAATAGTGTAGTGTTAAACGAGATTATACGAGTACTACATGAGCCTTATGTAATCATTATGTAGACTACACGTAGGGTACACGATCCCCGCGTAGACCTCGTGTACACTACACGATCATCGTGTAGTGCATCAAAAACTTCTTCAACAGTTCACGAGTATCGTGTAGTCCTTATGTAGTGTAATAGATGCTACACGATCATCGTGTACTGTACAAGATGACTACATGATGATCGTGTACTCCTCGTGTACATTACACGATTACACTACACGATCCATGTGTAGTCCTCGTGTACACTACACGATCATCGTGTAGTCCTTGTGTAGTCTACATGATCATCATGTAGTCTTCGTGTACACTACACGATGCTCGTGTAGTCCAAAATACCCTTATCCACAATTTAATCCAAAATCATCAAAATATCACTATTTTAATTAAATAAACCATTCATACAACACATTAACTAAGCAATCCAAACAACATTCCAACAATTTAATCCAAACAACATTATTTTCATCCGGATCATTCAAATAGCACTAATTTAATCCAACATCATAATCATAATTTCAATCTGAACAACACAATTTTACTCTAAAACTCACTCAAACAACACTAAAATTATTTTACATTAACATTGTAACTTAGCTAATTCAGTTACAAGTTGCTTGGCCAAGTAAATCAAACAGGAACAGAAAAAAATTGAGAGAATGACTGTAAGGCAAGTTGCTTGGCCAAGGGAATGACTCTAAGACAGGAACAGAAACACAAATCAAGAATGGGTAACATTAAAATAGATCCAATATGCAATGGTATTCCGGAATACACACTCTGCACAAGAAAATAAAACTAGATACATTTTCACAAATAAGAAGAAAGCATTCGTGTAACAAAGGGAAGAACAAACCTACAAAATTTATGTAACGAGAGTGCACTTTCTAAGTCTGAAACCCTAAAATTATAGAATGCATGGGAAGAAAAAGACCCATAAAATTAAAGAATGCAGGGGAAGAAAAAGAACCCTAAAATTACATAATGCAGGGGTAAAAGAAGAAGAAAAAGACCCCTAAAATTACCAAATGTAGGGGAAGAAAAAGACTTGTAAAATGCAGAAATTCCCGAGTCAAAGTTCACATTAGCCTGGCTGTAGAAGAATAAGGCTCATCGAAGCTCTGAGCTAAAGAATAAAATCGTCGAGAAAGAAGACAGTCAAAGAAGAATACGTACATTCGAAGCTTGTGGAAATGGGTGGGGTGGTGGCGGAGCTCTGAGCCGATTTCTTTCCCTGAAGAAGAAGATAGTTGATTTCTCTCCCCTAATGAAGAAGACAACTGATTTCTCTCCCCAAAAGGTGTGGGGAGTTTTGTGAGGTGGTTTTAGAGTCATAGCTGGCGGCCGGGGTGGGGTGGTGGTGGAGGAGTCAAGTTTGTAATTTTGCATATAGTCATGCTCAATGAAGGTTGCATTTGTCGACACAAACACCTTTTAAACGTTATGACTAAAAAATACCCCACATCTAGTTCTGGAGCATAGCCAACGAATATGCATACTTTAGACCTTGAGTCTAACTTTTTAGTCTTGGATCTAAGAATGTGAGTTGGACACCCTCATATACGAAAATGATACAAATTAGGTTTGAAGCCATTTCATAACTCTAAAAGTGTCTTTCTTACAAACTTAGATGACACTGCATTCAAAATGTATGTAGACGTGTGTAATACTTATCCCTAAAATGTAAGTGACAGTGGTGAGTGCTTAATAACGACCTAACCATATCCAATAAGGTTCGGTTTCTCCTCTCTAGAACAACATTTTGTTGTGGTGTTCCAGGTGCTGTGAGTTGGGATAAGATTCCACACTCCAGCAAATAATCATTGAATTTTAAATCCAAGTATTCGCCGCCTCGATCGAATCGAAGGATTTTCAATGATTTACCAAATTACGTTTTAACATCATCTTTGAAGTCCCTAACTTTCCAAAACTTTCCGTCTTTCTTTGCATCAGGCAAGTACAACCATATCTAGAGTTATCGTCAATAAAAGTGACGAAATACTCATAACCACCTCTAGCTTCTACATTGATCGATCCACAGACATTACTATATGCTAGTTCAAGTGGTTCCTTGGCTCTTTGGCCCTTTCCTGTGAAATGTCTCTTGGTCATTTTTCCATCTAGATAAGATTCACAAACATGAAAAGTTCTAACTTTTAGTTCTCTCAAAGCACCACACTTTATTAATCTGTTTAACCTATCTAGATTAATATGTCCCAACCTAAGATGCCAAAGATATGTATGTATTTTTGTTTATTACTTTTAGGTTTTACTATTTTAAATAATTCAAAATTATTTAATGTCTGTTCAGTCAATTTAAGCATATGCAATCCGTTTATAACTTTTGCATGACAAGTTTTGAATTCATTCTTAGAAATAATAAACTCTTTATTAATAAAAGAAATTTTGAATAACTATTCTTGCAAAAAAGAAAGAGAAATCAAATTTCTCGAAAATCCAGGAATATAATAAATATCATTCAAAACCAAATATTATATCCAAAAAAGTAAACGGAGTGTCCCTAATGTTTTAGCTGACACGAGCGCACCACTATTAACTCTCAAAATGACCTCGCCATCAGCCAACTCCCTTGGCGAATTAAACACCTGCAAAGAATAACATACATGGTTAGTATCTCATGAATCAAGTATCCAGGATGACATTCCACTAAGAAAACTTCAAGTACAAGTAAATCATATTTACCTTTCTTTTTCAGCTCAGAGAGATACTTGTTACAGTTTCTCTTCCAATAACCTTCAACCTCAGAGTGGAAACATTTTCCATTGGGTTTGCTGTCTTTCTCGTTCTTCTTGGCTTTTGGCGATGTCTTGGCTTTCTTCCCTTTATTATTCTTATCTTAGCCCTTACCAGTGATCTTCTTCCTCTTGTTACTTTAACAGTGGAAGAAGGCTTTTACTCGACAACATTTACCTCGCCCTCTTTGGTCATTCTAAAGTTGAGTGATTCAAAAGTCTGCAACTGGTTCAGAACAATTAGGTCATGTTGAATTGCAACAGGTTCATAACATCATTGATCATGAACACAGAAAAATATGTTGTGAACGACTCAAGTATAATGCTAACTTGAGTCCGGTCATCAATGATCGCCCCATGTACTTCTGCCTCGTGCATTATGCTGATCATGTTCAAAACATGTTCTCGTGCAAAAGTACCATCCCTCATCTTAGTCGTCACATAGCTCCTAGTGGCCTCATGAGGACTTTAATCAGATTGCAGTGCCATACAGCACTGCAGTTGGCGTGAAGCAACACAGTGCCTCATGGCACTACAATGTCGTGTGACGCTGCAGAATTACACAACTATTGTTGTAGTGCCACGTCACACTACAACAATCTATGGTGATCTATGATTCCTAATCATTGATCGACACATGACAATTACTGTAAATTAAATATTTATTTTAATAAAAAAATATATAGATATCAGTTCATTCAAAATTAACATATCGGATTATTCCTATCAACTAAATTATCTATTATTTCACAAATAACATATTTAAGTTATCCAAATTATTATCTAATAATAATTTAATTATCTAATTTCACAAATTAGATATTTTGTTTCACTTATCAATAATTTAGAAAAAATAATCGATAATTATTTATATATATAATTTCTAAAAATAATATATATATATATATAAGGGGGCTAACCAACACGCACCCATTACGTGAGGAGGCAAAACACTATAGGTTCAGCGAGATCAGATAACAAAATAACTTACACTGAGCACGTCTGTCAACGTTTTACAGGGGTCAACGGTCTTAACGCAATCTCTGCTCAACAGACCTGCCCAGACGCGACTTGGGTGACGTTCCACTCAGTGTTCATTGATTGTTTCCTGACCTTATTGTAGTACAGTGAGTACACCCTCAACCATAATAGATACATATTGAGTGCCTTAGGCTAGCAGCAGGATCATGATTAGTAGAGTTTATAGTCATGGTTATACACAGTTTACATTAAGTCATACATGGTCTCATGCAACAGGT